>CAUYRT010010002.1:0-16180 GCA_963574885.1 Lepilemur ruficaudatus
CCAGCTACTCGGGAGGCTGAGGCAGGAGGATCGCTTGAGTCCAGGAGTTTGAGGTTGCTGTGAGCTAGGCTGACACCACGGCACTCTAGTCTGGGCAGCAGAGCAAGACTCTGTCTCAAAAAATAAATAAATAAAAATAAAATAAAAAACAACTAAGGAACTTAGGCATTGCAGATATGAAAGCACTTTGTTTTTTGGCATATGTTTACTTAAGGAAAACAGACTGTTTTCCGAGGGTAATGTTTCTTGTTCAAGTGGCTTTTTTTTTTTTTTTTTTTGAGACAGAGTCTCACTCTGTTGCCCGGGCTGTAGAGTGCCGTGGCATCAGCCTAGCTCACAGCAACCTCAAACTTCTGGGCTCAAGCAATCCTTCTGCCTCAGCCTCCCGAGTAGCTGGGACTACAGGCATACGCCACCATGCCCGGCTAATTTTTTACATATATTTTTAGTTGTCCAATTAATTTCTTTCTATTTATAGTAGAGATGGGGTCTCGCTCCTGCTCAGGCTGGTCTTGGACTCCTGACCTTGAGCTATCCACCCACCTCGGCCTCCCAGAGTGCTAGGATTACAGGCGTGAGCCACCGCGCCCGGCCTCAAGTGGCTTCTTTAAAGACTTTCTGGATTGAGGTCTCTCTAAATATTTCCTGAGTCAAGATGGAACTAAGTACATCCATATATACATATGTGTACATATACATACACATATACACACATACACACATACACCCCTATACAGAGAAAAAGGACCCACCCAAGTATGCTGCCTGGCTGGTAGACTCGGCCAGCCCTTCCCTGCGTAAATCTTTCCCTGCATCCCCAGGGGTGGAACAGTGGGCCGGGGAGCTCTCCAGCATGAAGTTCTTGCTCCTGGACGTGCTGATGATCCGAGGGGGCAGGAGCACATTAATGACAGTCTGCAGCAGCAGCTGCACCTCAGGCTGCTCCAGCCACGGGCTATCTGAGGGGCAGAGTTTGGAAGAGGGAAGTGGGAAGAAAAACAGTCACAAGGTAGATGTTACATATTAGACACAGAAAAACTCAGCTCTCTTTCCAATTTCAGACTAGAGCACCCTGGAAATCCAGGTGTTTCCCACCAAATACAGCTTCTCCCACGGACAGAAATTGTTCCTGGCACCTGAGTATTTTCTCCAAACGCTTGTTTTCTTAGCCAAATCTCCTGCTTACCATTTCAATCTCCTTTCTTTTTGCAATTACTCATAACGTACTGTCCTTACATTTGAGATAAACTTTTCCTAAAAAAAGAAAAGCCCTAAGAAAAAAGAGTAATGAAGACATATTGGAATTTAATGACAATGGCAGATTTCTGCTAAACCCAGTAGCAGCAGGCCATAAAGTCCATTCACCTGTCAATTCTCATCATACTGTACTTCAACTAATACCATTTCTTAATTGAACTGAAACAATGTTCTCCTGATTTTTGCTGTACTGAAATGATTTTTAAATAGGATGTATCTTCTAAGAAGCAGAGCAGAGAAACTCTTGTCCCAAGGTAGCTAAACTGAAAAGACAGAAAAACTCTTATTTCCTAAGGTAACCCTATTCAAAGCATTCGGATCGACTTCAGTGATGGCCTTCATGGGAAAAGAAAAAAGAAATAACAGCCTGACATTTAAGAAAACACAGCAACAATGATAAATTCCCTTTAGTTAAATTAATCAGACCTTTGCTTCCAGATCCTACTGTGAGCACAAATGGGATGAGTAGATTTAAAAGCATCCCCTCCCTTCGCTCTTGATTGGTGAATGGGGAGATCACATGGCTTAAAGGAAAATCTTCTTTTAAAGCCTGTGCAGCAATAATAGAAAAAAAGATTAATTGACCACCATACCCACTTAGTATGTTTGTCTTACACAGCATGACGGAGATGGTGGCTCCCTGCTGGCTGCTCCTGTGAACTATGAGTTCAATTGTCGTCTGTACAGCATACAAGATCCACTGAAAACTGATACTTTACCATGTGCTTGACATAACTGAGAGCTATATACCTAAAAAGATAGTAACATCTTGACTATTAAGTGAGAAATTATAATACTTATGGTCAGGTGCAAACACAACCTCATTTCCCCATTAATTTTCTCCGTGTTTCCAATACATGTAATAATACTTTAGCAACAAACGAAAAGGAAGAAAACCAGAACTTGCTCCATTTAGGAGTTATTGAAAAGTTCTCTGACTCCTGCCAAGGCCTTCTCCAAGCCTTGGAGAAGTACCTCCAAGTAAGTAACGCAGAAAGAAATAAATGATCTTTGTACAAAGGTTATTAAAATGTATGATTTTAGGGATGTCATTGTTTCCCTTCTGTGTGGTAGCCACCGCTCTTGATCTCTTTTCTGTCATCTACCCATTCTCTGGATGATGCATCACCAAGCTTCGTTGTCAGATAACAGGTCAGTTATCCATTTACATCAATTGTGTACTTTCCATTGATTACGGAGCTTTTCAATGATTTACCATTCTTGAAAATTGGAATAACAAGCAGAAATAGGCAGGAGATTTGAGATTCTGCACTTTTTCCATTGGAAATGATTATTTTAAGAAATAAAGTGGGAGAATTTTTTTTTTAAAAAAACCCCACAATATTCAACGCACAATCACTAAAGAAAATTAAGATATTCAAAGTCTAGTAATAACATTTGAAAGAATTTATATTGCAATTCTTTCTGAAAATCATTTAAAACCAGACTGTGAATACTACTGCCTCTTTTAATTAATAATTGTGAGCTGATTATCTATGAACCATTATTTTGCATACACATTAAATGGCCGAAATGGTTTCTGAGGTTGTGGCAGGACTAAATGACTCTGCTATTTTTGAGATCTCGAGAAGAATTACAGAAGCACAACTTAGGGCCAAGCTCAGGGCTGTAGTTCCAAACCTATAAAAGTTTGGAGGTGTTTACACTTCTGTTTCACAGATTTTGCCCAGCCTTTGCAGAAAAAAAAAGAGAACACCGTGATTTGGTGCCTCAACCAGCAACTTAATGAGCGTGACAAACAGGTAAGGCAGTCACACCTGTATCTGCAATGCTACAAGCCGGACAACAGCTGTGCTGAAGGGCAGAGGTGGTGAGAGATAAGGGCTGAGATGAAGAAGGGGTAATCCATCAGCAACACTGGAAGGTCCTACCACTCCCATCACCTGAAATACAAACAGAGCACATGACCAGCCTTGACTATTGCAATTTCATGCAACCACATTAAGGTAGTTTCAATAATAATAATGATGATGATGATAAATTGAAGGTTGGGCATGTTACTTCAATATTTTCTTTCTTATTGCCTTCTTTTGAAGGCATGTAATGTCTAGAGTCAGATCGATCATTACACTGGATTCAGCCAAGGTTTTGTAGAATGTTGTTTATAGTTAACTATGTAAATGAGAGATGAACCAAAAAGCTATTCTAATCAGGAGTTTGGACACTTACTTGTGGATTCAGGGGAATGCGGACAACATTCTTTGATGGAGCAAATACAACAATGATGATGGCAACAGCTCTATTTGCACTAGGCATTCCAACTACAGATTTATTGCTCAACTAATTAAGCAGCAGATCCTATTCAATGAAATGCTCTAACATGGTTTTCCACACATTTTACAAAACCTTGTTAGGACCGGACTCTAGATATTACATAAGTGATTAAAAAATTTCTTTTTCTTCACACAAATCTGAGACTAGCCAACTCATAGTGTCATTTTGCACTATAAAAGAAAAAAATATCCTCTGCATTTTAAGCTCCCCCACCCCAGACTGCCTCAACTTTTAGCCAATTGTGCAGTCTCCACCACCCCACTCTCCAACTGGCAGCCCTCAACTCTCAGCGCAACTTGAAGAGGTGAATTGTCAAAGTAGTGCATGGGAAGCAGCACACCAAGATCCCGTCTGGGTAGGGATGGGCCCCTGGATCTCCCCACGCACCACTTTGAAATGTACCTCACTATTTTAGTGTCACCTGAGCCGTCTGCTTTCATGGGTAGGTAGGGGCACAAAGTGGTTGACCTGTAAATCTTCAATTCAGAGACGTCAATAGCAGAGTTAAATTTTGCAAAGTTTCATAAGATTGCCACTTGGCTACTCACCAGATTGACACAGACATTGATCAGTGACCTAAGGTGAGGCAGGAAGGATATGATTGGCTGCCTCTGAAGTGTCAAACAAACCCCTTCAATCAAATTGCTGGCAGGCTCCCACTCAACCTGTCGCCTGGAATACAATATAGGAGCCATTAGCAGCTTGGCTCCCTTCTGGAAACAGTCTGAAACAAGTGAACGAGACAGTGATTCTGACACCATCTAAGACAGGAGGGGTGTCTCAGACAACAAAGTGCTTCACACGGGATGACGTTTACCCATGTTGTTCCAAAAGTACAGAGCACACTGGGAGGGGAAGAAGAGACTGAGAACGTGGCAGAGGTACTCCCGCCCCACTCGACTAATGAGACAAAATCTATTGAAGAGAAAACAGAGATGATGAACGGCTTGCATTTTAAGTTCCCTGGTTTTAGCTTGAGAGAAGGACCAGAGACTACCATTTTAGGAAACCCATCATGAGGGTAATTACTGTAATGGAACTAATCAGATTCAGGCTGCACTTCTGAAATCTATTTATCAGACTGCACATGATCACATCAGCTTTTACATCAGACTACTACTAATTGGATTTGTATGGCTTACCTCCTGCCAAAAAGATCACATTAGAAGAAAATAATTTATTTAAAAAATGTTCTTTCTTGCCTCCCAAGAGATAACATATTTTTTGGCTACTTTCCGTGGTAGCACAAACAGTGATACTGTATATATAATCCAATTAGATGAACATGGGACTTTCTGTAATAAAAGTCAATCCATTTTGTAATCATCTCAGTACTGAAAGATTCATCCCTGTAGCTCCAAAATAAATGTATTGGGCGTTGCTGATATCAACACTATGTTTATATATTTTCCCGGAAATACTTTCAAAGTTTATATTTCCTACCAAAATGGAAACTCTGCAAAGACAAAATGGAAATAAATGAGGATATATTGACATCCCTGATGCTGAAGGTGCCCAAGTAATACACAGATCAGGTTCAGTCAACATTTCTTGTGTTGAACTAAGATCACCTAAAAATTTAAATCCACGCCAATCCCATATTCATGGTATGCCTCTCAAGAAAATTTCCTACAACTGACCAAGTCTATGCAATAATCAAGAAATCGACTTTTGGGAAGCATGATTTTCTTTATAATGAGCTTAAATTATATGGCTAATGGGTCAGTTTATGGAGATGTTTAACATTTTTAGATATCATTTAAGAAAAAGAATTTCTTAAAATTGAGTAATATTCCATTGTGAACATATACCAGATTTTAACAATCCACTCATGAATTGACGGGCACTTGGGTTGTTTCCATGACCTAGTGATAGCAGAAGTTGGTATTTTGAAAAAACTTCTTTACAAATCAATACACAAATTATTCAAAAACCATGTAATAGATATAGAAACCTTTTAAGTACTGTATAGTAATAAAGTCCTTGGTGAATTAAACTTTAACATCATTATAGTGAGGCAGTATTTAGGGAAAAAAAGTGATGTGTAGAGTACCATTCTATTATTGGTTTTCATCTTTGGCTTAGTTCTCTTCCTTTAAGTTCTAATACCTGCTATACAAAATTATTTTTTCAGTTGTGGTGGTAGTTGTTAAATTCTAAGTATTCCAAAAGGAAGTGAAAATTATTCTATGGAAAAGCATATTTATTCACTTAGAGGCATATGCAACAATATTTTACCTTATACCTAGCAAAAGGTTTTTCACTGTTCACTGATATAGATACTGAGATTCTATAACAAATCTGAAATATAATGATAAATGCAGAGAGATTGATGAGTCTCAGTCTCTCCCCTCTCCCCCACCCCCAATCCCCTGGCACCCTCCTTCCATTAGTAATCCCTAACACCAGAGATATTAAAAAACAAAAATAAGGCCAAAACTGAACACAGAAAAAAAGAGCTTTGTTGAAGCTGCAGGGAAAATCCCACTTTTCCTGTTGGACTGAAATAGCAGCCATACACTCCAAGACAGATAACTTTTACTCTTACACATCATCAGCTATATGAGAAGGTAAAGAAATTGGGGTAGATTTGGGTAAGAAGATAAGAATGGGATTATTAGGATCTGGAGTTGTGATCCAGAATGAAGCTTCCCGCGAGGTAAGGTGTTATACACACGGGGCCTGCTGGAGAAATGGCTGATTCTAGGACCGTACAAAATAAGCCTGGAGTGCCTCGTAGTGCCAGAAAGTTAAGTGCTCAAAAAACCCCAAAGGACGGGGCTATGTCAAAGGGACACAGGAGCCAACTGAAAGAGATCCCAATGGCCAAAGCCAAAACAATTTGAGCAACAAAATAAATAGTAGTGTTGGATTATAATCCAAAGTATAAAATTAATATCCACAAATACGGTCACGCTCCTCTGAGCACAACAACCAGAGTGATGCTTTTAAAAAGTGACATCATGACACAGCTCTGTGCAAAACCCTCCAATGGCATCCCATCTCATTAAGAATAAAATCCAAATGTTTTTATGATTTTAAAAATATCCATGAATATAAACTGATATAAATAAATGACAGGGTAAATAAGTAACTGGGGGAGAAAAGACATATCTCTCATACAGAAGAAGTCCAAAGAATTTTATAGATTATCCTCAAGGAAAAGGAACATCAATTCCCTCCTCCTCCTTAAATGTGGGCTGCACAAAGTGAATTCCTTTCACAAGTACGATATGGAAAGGTTGAAGAAAGAGTAAGTTTACAGTGAAGAAACCTGACAAATACTACTCATCTGATCAGTCAACATCAATTGTGATAAATCATGTTTGTAGTGTGTACCCCTCATATGATGTAACAAAAATGCCACTTCATCTTTCTGGTCTTCCTCCCCGAAACACACAACTCCAGTCTAATCATGAGAAAAACATCTGGGAAATTCCATTAGAGGGGTATTCCACAAAATACCTGACCAGTTTCCCACAAATTTGTCAACATCATCAAAAACAAGGCAAGTCTGAGAAACTGACACAGCTAAGAGGAGCCAAAAGAGACGTGTAAACTAAATGTAATGTTTCCTGGTTGGAATCCTGGAACAGGAACAGGACACCAGGTAAAAAGCAAGGGAATCTGAATAAAATGTATCACTATTGGTTTGTTAATTGTAACTAACATAGCATACTAACACAAGATGTTAATAATAGGGGAAACTGAGTGCTGGGTATAAGGGTACTTTGTATGCTACCTTCTCACTTTTTCTATAAATCTAAGACTATTTAGAAAATAAAGCCTATTTAAAAGGAAAAAATGTTACACATGATGATTAGATTCTTAAGACAGCTAACAGTGCTTATTTCATCTGAGAGCACAGGACAGGGAAAATGGAGTTCTGCGAAATAATACTCTATTTCCCTTATACTGTTGGTTAAACAGACTTCTGTGGGCTAAGAGAATACCCAACATTTGATACCCTGTTTTGTAACACTGCTTTCAGACTATGCTTTCAAATTTCTCAGTATCAGTGAAATTCAAATCACTTTACAACTGAAAATAGATAAAGTTAGTGTGTAGGTCCCAGGCCTGGTGGCACTCACTGATCCATTCTTTGCCCTTTCCCTACTCTGCTCTGTGGAAGCAGAGCTAAGTCCTACAGGCATCTGAGTCAGCTGGCTCCCAGTTGAGCACGACCAATGGGATGCAATGGTGGCAGATTGCAGAGTGGAAAAGAGGGCGAGACTGGGTACTTGTCCCTACCTTGAGCAGTGGCTCTGGCAGCAGTAGTGTCTCCTCTGTGGCTCAAGCTCTCTAGACAAACACCCATGGTTCCAGTTAACATGGACTGGTTTTGAAACACCTTTGGCCATCCAGCCCTAGGAGTGCTAGTGTTTTCTTATTATTCCCAACCTCTGGATTGCCTCACCACCCCACTTTCTTTCTCAACAACTCCATTAGCTATGAAATTTGTTCCCTAAATTATATTTCCTTTGTTTTATATCATTTGAATTATGTGTATTTTCCTACTTAGACCATGAATTACAGATAGAAAAGTTGAAGGGGAAAAAGAGATAAAGAGAAAGAATATTCTGGGTAAGCGCAGAGGCAAGAAAGTAGAGTACCTTTGGGGCTTATCCACTTCCCACTGTGTAAACTTGGACAAATTATTTCACACTTTAAACCTCAATTTACTCACCTATAATGTGTGTATGTGTGTGGCGGGGGTTATAACAGTATCTATACCTCACACGGTTATCGTATGGATTACATGAGTTCATGTACTGAAAGCATTAGCACAGAGCTGGGAGGCTGAGGTAAGAGGATTGCTTGAGGCCAGGCGTGCAAGACCAGCCAGGGTAACACAGTGAGATCTCATCTCTACTAAAAAAAAAAAAAAAATTAGTTGGGAATCACAATCCCTGCTACTGAGGAGTTTCTAATCTAGGAGACTGAGTTTAGTTTCTGGTCAATTCCTTGAGTTTGCAATCCATGTTTGATTCATCTTTGTATCCACTATAGCACTTAACCTCAGTACCTTACCTTATGAAATGGTACTCCATATCGAACGGATAAATAAATGAACAAAAATAAGATAGTGCTTAATATAGTCTGTCTTTTACTGAGCATTTGAATTTGATGCAAATTTGCCTCCTAGAGCAAATGTTTTTCTAAATAAAGTTTTATTGAAAATACCCACATTTATGTATTCTCTGAGTTCACCCTACAACAGCAGAGTAGCTGTGACAGAGGCCATATGGCCTGTATAGCCTAAATTGTTTACTATCTAACCCTTTACAAATTAAGTTTGCTGTCCTCTGTCCCTGAGGGTGGCAATCCTGGTTTATTCACATCCTCCCCACACACACCTCATTTATAGCTTCCACATCTTTGGTGTTCCAAAAAAAATGTATTAAATTGAATTAAGTTTACAAACTAAAAACAGAACTTACTTCTAAGTTGGAGACTGCCTGTGTTGTTGGAGGCTGCCTGTGTTGTTGGAGGTATTAATAATCAATAAAATGACCAAAACTTGGAAAAGCACAACAGAGTATCATTGCAAACTCTAATTACATGTAACATTTATTAGATGATTATATTTTAGGCTTCTCTTGATCATTAAAAAAGCCAAAGAAGAGGCATAGTCTCATTTATTTTACTCATTTTTATTCCTTAAGGCTATCAGTTCATCATTCTATAAAACACTTCTCTAATTCTCTGTTTTTTTTCCAAGCCTGTTGTTTCATTCATTTGTTAATTTAATCATTCAACAAAGATTTATGGAACAGCAACCATTTGTCTGGTACTATGATGGGAGCTGAGAGAATAAGGATCTTTAAAACTTGGTCCCCATCCATATATATATTTTTTTTACCACCACTTTAAGGAATGAATTGGTCCCCATCTACGATAAAGAATATCTAATTTTAGTTTAAAAGACATATTTAAGAAGAAACATTAAAGAATGCCAACAAATCAACAAATGGGTCAAGTCAGGTGTCTGTTACCACCACATAGTTTCAAATATCCACCAGGAAATTCACACACACACACACACACACACACACACAGAGAAATTACTTTAAATGTTCCACTACCATGAATCAAAAGATGTCTGAAAACTGGGAAAACAGCCCACTCCATCACGCTGCTATTGCTGGGGGAAAAAAAAAGGCATCAAAATTATTTACAAATTCCCTAAGGTATTTTATTCTCCCAAAACAACATATGCAGTGAATAACTTTCTAGATAAATATAAATTGCCTGAAAGTGTTATAAAATGCTAAAACTTCTATCTTGAGACTGAACATTTGAGTTCAAGATAGACAATAGTTGTACCAGAGGGAAATTATTATAAGAGGGAAAAAAATTATTCTTCCTGCTCAAAAGGGGGGTGATAGCTGTGATGGAGAGAAGAAAGATGTAGACTATTCACTCATTCAACATTTATTTAACATTTACCACATAAATATACAAACATTTATTTAGCACACACCAGGCCTTATGCTAAGTTCTGGGGAAAGAGCAGTAAGCGAGACAGACACAGACTCTAGTTCTCCCTTAGAGACTAACATATGAGAGGATCTTATGGGAAAAAACACAAGTATCATTATGATATTAGAATCAAACACCCATGTTTATTTATTAAGTCACTCAATAGTAATAGAAGTTAACAGTTGTTTAATAGACAATTAAGTGGCTACCATGTGCCAATTACAATGCCAATCACAGCAGCATATAAAAGTTTTGCCCTGAGGACTTCACAACCTAGATGCTTATACAAAATAGATATAAATAATTATGATATATTTAATGCTATAATAAAAATTTCTATGACTTTCTAAGAAAATACAAAGGATAAAACAACTTTCTTCTACTATGAAAGAGTTGCTGGGGTCAGGGAAGGCTTCACATTAGCAAGCTGAGTCTTAAAAAAATGAATAGAACTTTGCCAGGAAAAGAATTCCAGACAGAACAGAAAGCTATAGCAAAGTCGCAGAACTATGAAATTTCATAAGGGAAATGAGAGAAACCCGATGTAACTACAGCACAGGGTATAGTACGGTGGAGAAAAATGTTTCTAGGAAATAGGAATGTGACTAGGTAAGCCATTTTGGGGTCAGTACATGAAGAATTCTGTATACCACCCTGAGAAAAATTCAGACCATGGTAAACTCATGAAAAGGGACGGTACCATTATAAAGTCTGTATTGTAGAAAAATAACTGATAGCAGTGTGAAGTTTAGAAAGGGTAAAATACCTGAAGCAAAGAAACCTGTTTGTTTTTTTTAAACGCTATCACTATAGGCCAGAGGAGAGATGATAAAGACTAAGAGAACAGCAGTGGGAAGGGAGAGCAAGAAAGAAATGACAGAGACCAGGCTAAGTGACCGAGGGACTAAATGCCAGAGGTAAAGGTGAAAGTGTAGTTGACGATGACATTATTCAAGAAAAGGGAAAGAAGAGAGAATCAGTGTGTTCAGGGAGAGACTATAATGAGCCACATTTTAAATAAGCTGAATTTCCTATTTTTGTTTGTGGTACTCATTGGTAGACAACTGGAAATTCTTACTGACTTCATTCACTGAGAGAAAATTTTTCCTTCCCATTTAAGAATAATATTCATTCATTCAATAATTTATCTAGCATGCTCACCAGACATCAAGCACCATTGTAAATGCTGGAAATACATATCAGAGAGCACACAAAGTCCCTGTCCACAGAACTTACATTCTAGCCTCCTGTTGTGGCATAAGAAACAGTGAGGAAAGAATCAAACAACGCTTAAAAATATGGATGTATAGTACATAATCCACGTGATTGCCAAGGGAAGCTTCAAAGTATGTTAAAACATGTTTTAAATCATATTATAATTGAAAAATAGACATGTTTTGTTATATTTTGGTAATGAATACATGCACGATAATTTGTGTTTAACAGGTTTTAGCTTTCATGTATTAAGTTTGCTTATAATGAAACATACAGTGGCTAATTTTTTTATGTGTTACACTATCCTAATAACACCAGTAGTGACACTTTCAGGACGTACTAGAAATAAAATGGCTACCACTTCAATATAAACTGAGTTTTGCTCAAACTGCTTTACAATTTCATAGCATTCTCTTAACTTTAAAGTTTCTTTTCTACTTTTCCATGAGAACCAGATTTACTAAAGCAAAGTTTGACCATGACCTCCGACTATTAAACAATTAACTATAAAATGCTATTTTACTCAAGACATTACACAGGTATTTTGTCTATATACGTTATCTTTTTAATCTACTATACAGGCTAATGAACATTGATTCTTTATTTTTTAAAGGGAAGCTTACCTGAGGAAAAGAGAGTTATCTAACAAATATGATAAATTTCATAAACTTTAAATTGCATTTTTAAAAAAGTATTAAAGTTTTTTCTTCAACTCATTGACAAACATTATTTTCTACTATTTTCAATAATATTATCAAATACATTCCACACCTAGGCCATACATTTCTTTCCTAATACTTGCCTTTTGAAGCTTCTCATGGTTTTCAGTACTTCCAAGTTCCTCAAACTTATTATCAACAATCTAACCTTCTACCTCAGCATCGGCCATTGCCTGGACCAGTGATTCCCAACAGAAGCAGAACAGTCCCTTAGGGACATTCTAAAAATCTGTGAGGCCCTTTTTGGTTGCACAATAATTTTGATAGGAAGGAGAGCTTTTGGTAGACAGGGACTATTTATCCTAGAAGTCCTAAAATGTATGAACAACCCTGCACAACAGAGAATTGTCTGTATCCTTCAAGACTATAAAAGATTCCACTTGACATTAGCTGAAAAGCCTGTTTATGATCATCTTAATCCAGAACTTTATTATACATAAAATACATCATTTTTGCACTCTCAGTATAGGCTGAATTTTCCACAAGTGCAACTACCATGTAAATTGAAGGAAAGAGTCCAGTTTGTTTTGTTCAAAATGTTACCAGAATTTGTTCACCATTTGGGAAAAATAAGTTTGTCAATGACACTGGACCTTATGCTATTTGAAATGCTGATATAAAACACCTGATAATTAGTCTGTATTTGTAGCTGTCACACAGTGATTCTTTGAATTGCTACAATATGAGAGCAACTAATGATCACTTCATTATGTCTTCTAATTGTAGTCATACCTGAGCATTTACATATTTAAATAGTAAACAAGTTATTTTCTATTATAATACCTATTTCACTTTTATGTTTCAATTAGAGTATTATATTATTAAAAATTAAGTTTATGGGTAGATTTTACTGCCTATGAATTGTATGTCCAGATTTCAGATTGTAAGGGATAGGCAGGTTGAGACTCACCGGCCTACACTTTAGCCTTCATGTGCCTGGACTACTAAAGATGCCTCCTAACTGGTATCTTGGATTCAATACACTGTCTCCTCTTCCAAGTAAAATAGCTACAGATGTAAAAATCACCAATATTAGTTCTATCTTCAAATTACCACAAAGCTCCCAACTGCCTGACAATCAGCCTCATACTGAGATTTTTACAACTCTCCATAAAGAGATTTCTTCTATCTAATCTTATCTGGCTACATCATAGACTGAACACCCTATCCAGAAAGCCTTATTTCCAGGGAGTCAGTAAGTCATACTGGAAAGAGTATAAGATTTGGAAGTCTAGGTCTTCCACTTATTGGGGGAATAATCCTGGGCAAGTTATTCACAACTTTCTAAATCTCTGTTTCCTCATTTCTTAAGTGAGAATTAAAAAGGATCTTCTTCACAGGATTATGGTAAGGAATAAATCAAATATAGTAGGAGATCAAAGAATTTGCTACTTCACACTTCCATGTTTTGTTCACTTACATATTCCAAAGTTCTAGGATGGTACCTGGCACCTAGCAGTGCTCAAGAAACGTTGGTTGAATGAAAGCACACTTGCTTTCTGAAGCCTTCCTAGGCAAGGCAAGCCCATCTCTTTGTTCCAGAAATGTATCAGTTAATCAAGTAATGACAATTCAGTGCTCCCAAATTGAGCTGAATATTACTAAAAGTACATATCCAGTCTCTGCTCTTAGGAAACTTAGAAAAATGCTGGAAATACCAGGAAGAGAAGATGAGACTGGACGAGGAAGAGGAGACCACATCGGATGAAGAAGAGTATGCTAAGTTCTTAATATGCAATACCTCATTCAGACCTCATGAACCATCCTATAAGATAGGTATTGTTCTTTACCTTGTTTACAGATGAGGAAGCTAAGGCTTAGAGAAGTTATATAATCTGCCTAAGTTAATACCTTAACTCATAAACTGAGAATCAAAACCAGGTCTGACTCCACAGTCTCTACTCTTAGCCATTATGCAAGTCAGATACCTTCTCTCTGCCTATATGGTTGTTCCCACAGCTTCCTCCAAAGGTGTCCTCAGGCTGGCCCTGAAGCTGAGCCACAGCTGCTGTCCTGATGATTTCCAACCCCAGATTTTATTTTTACTGTGAATGTGGGCAGGGGCACCGTCCTGGGCTGGAGGGCAGAAATTGGGCTTCTTGTGCTATTCTGTCTCCGGACACAAGAGGGTGAACTCTCAGTAGGCATCTTTTGCACTAGGCCTCACTTGCCCCATCGGTAACATGGGAAGAATAATCCTACTCCTGGTGCTTGCCAAAATTACTCTTTTTTGAGATCATGTATGAAAGAAATCTGCATAAAGGATTAGCACTTATTAGACTACGTATAGATCTAATCCCCAACCAAAGTTCCAGACTTAATTCCCAAAAGTTCCCAGCAAAGTTGGAAAACCTCCAAAGGATCCTTACCTCTCTGCCTTTGTTCATGCCTTTCCACATATATGAAAGGCCTCCTCATCTTCATCTACCATAATCCTATATATCCAAAAGGCCTAGTTCATAGGCTTCCTCCTAGAAGGTGTTTGTGGACAGCTGTCCTTAAAGTGATCCATTTCTCCTACCTAATCTTCGGCTGTAAGCACTTAAGACAGGCATCACTCCTATCCTTACCATGTAATTACTGATGTATAGGACATCTCTTCTATGGAGGACATGTGTTGGTGTTTGCTTGCCTAATATCTTCTACTCCTTTTAGTAACAGCAACTTTATTTTCCTCTGGTGAACAACCTTCCCTGGCTTTTAATCTATATGATTTGGATGGGGTCAACCTCACTTCCAAATCCAGAGGAAGGCATGTGACGTAGGCCTATTCAGAATTACTATAATGGGTTCAGTGACAGGCAGGTGACTCAATTAAAAGCATTGAGAATTACTCCTAGGACTTTTGCTAGGACTATTGGCACAAAAAGCTCTATTTTTGCTACAATTGGATGTAAACATGGAGCTGTGAGGGGCTTTCACATGGAAAAAAAAAATTCCTAAGGATGAAGCCTCCCAAGAGCAGGTTATAGAGACCTAATCTGGAGGATAACATTGTTAGAAACCCTTGGATCTTAGATTCAGCTATTCCTGAAACTATTAATAGAAGTAACCTGACTAGGACAAATGTCCCCTGCCCATTCTTTCTTTTCCTTTTAAGCTAGTTTATGTTGGGTTTCTATAATGTAGAATAGAAAGATAGGAACATATCCTCAATGTGTTTATGAACTTTTAGGGGCCAAAGGCCTGATCTTTTTAATTTCACATCTCTTAGCATGGTAAGACAGAAGGTCCTCGAGGTGTGATGATTGATTCATTCAATCTCAATCTCCCTGAGCACTTACAATGAGCTGAGCTAAGCACTGGAACCACAAGGAATAACCAGACATAGTCCTTGCCCTTTAGGAGTCCTGAATTTAGTACAAGGAGGTACGAAAATGAATACTTTATAATATAACTTGGGCTATAATAGAAACCTGAGCAAATTTTTATGGGATTCCAGCAGGTTGGAAGTTTGGGGAGATGGGATGTGGAAAGGCTCCTCAGAGGAGGTGACATCTGAGTCAAGTTCTTAAAGAACAAATGGAAGTTCCTAGACAGACAAGTGGGCACAGGGAAAAAGTGTCCCAGGGATGAGGTATTCCAGGTGGAGAGAACAAGATTATATAATAATTATAAAATTAATAATATCACCATCTCCTGTTCTTCCTGTGGCCTCTTCACAATCTCCTTGCTCTGCCTCATCTATCAGTGGAACCATCATAGTGGTTAAGAAGAACACAGGATCTGAGCTCTGAAAGATTTTGGTTCTGCCAGACGGGGTGCCTCATCCCTATAATCCCAGTGACTCAGGAGGCTAAGGCGGGCGGATCACTTGAGCCCAGGAGTTTAAGACCAGCCTGAGCAACATGGTGAGACCCCATCTCTACAAAAATAGAAAACTTAGCTGGGCATGGTGGTGCACGCCTATAGTCCCAGCTACTCAGGAAGCTGAGGCAGGAGAATCACTCGAGCCCGGGAGTTGGAGGATGCAGTGAGCTGTGATGATGCCACTGCATTCTAGCCTGGTCAATAGAGGGAGACTTTGTCTCAAACAAACAAACAAACAAAAAGATTTGGTTCTGCCACTTACTACACACATGACCTTGAGCAAAATCACTTAAATTTTACAAATAAGGACAATAGTGTATTTGCCTTATAAGACTGTCAAGAACATTAAACAAAATGACAAATATAAACAATGTGCCTGGCACAAGATAATTCTCAAGAAA
>CAUYRT010010003.1:0-16182 GCA_963574885.1 Lepilemur ruficaudatus
GCCTGTAAGCCTAGCACTCTGGGAGGCCGAGGCAGGAGGATTGTTTGAGCTCAGGAGTTCAAGACCAGCCTGAGCAAGAGTGAGACCCCGTCTCTACTAAAAATAGAAAGACATTAATTGGACAACTAAAAATATATAAAAAATTAGCTGGGCATGGTGGCAAGCACCTGTGGTCCCAGCTACTCGGGATGCTGAGGCAGTAGGATCGCTTGAGCCCAGGAGTTTGAGGTTGCTGTGAGCTAGGCTGATGCTACGGCACTCTACCCAGGGCAACAGAGTGAGACTCTGTCTCAAAAAAAAAAAAAAAAAAGAAAGAGAAAATATATTTACTACTAAGTGGAAGTAGATCATCATAAAGATCTTCATCCTTGTTGTCTTCACACTGAGTAGGCTGAGGAGAAGGAGGAAGAGGAGGGGTTGGTTTTGTAGTCTCAGGGGTGGCAGAGTTGGAGGAAAATCTATGTGTAAGTGGACCCATGCAGTTTAAACCCATATAGTTCAGGGCCAACTGTGTGTGTGTGTGTGTGTGTGTGTGTGTGTGTGTGTGTATTTCTAAATTTTAATCGTAATTTTTCCTTCATATGAAAAAATAACTCCTCCAAAGTAATGGAACAAAGTGCCCCTTAAACTTCTTAAGTAATACTGACAATTTTCAAAGCAAGTTCACCCTCATTATCTCATTTAATTATTGCAAACACTCCTTTGGGAAGGTGAGCCTTGTTATCCCAACTTCTCAGAGGGCATAGAGAAATAAATCACTTCCCCATGACTAGAAGGGGCTAGACCAGGGGACCTGTGGCCCTGGTGTCCTGCTTTCTCCAACTCAACTCACTGACTATGCAAATCAATCTTCAAGATGGGGGAGGAGGGGACGGGCAAAAACCTACCTCATGGGTACAATGAACACTATCTGGGTGATGGGCACACTTATAACCCTGACTCAAGCATAACAAAATCAATACATGCAATCAAAAACATGTACCTCCATAATAATTTGTAACAAAAAAGTAATAGCTTTAAAATTTTATAGAAAAAAGAAAGTAAATCAGTGTATACATTCATAAAAGGCAAATTTTGAATATTTATCATTACCCGTATGACTTATGGGAATCCTAAAAATAAGCTAACCCAGTGATGGCAATCTGAGGCTTAAAAGACACAGTGCTACGATCCCGTTCCTGTTTCTAAAATGAGCAGCACCGCTACTGAAAGACAGGGCGAGAAAAGGCGGGGCAAAGAACAAGGTGAGGAGGAGGCGCACGGTGACCTCATGACGGGAGGCTGAAGACTGGTCTCCACCCTGGGCTCTGCCATTGCTGAGCCCCAGCCTCAGTTTCCCCATCTATAAAATGTTGATTCTGGCTTCCTGACCACCAACGTATGTATCAGGTCTGTCACAGCCTGACTCTCTCCCTGCCGCTCTGACACACTCCTGGATAAGAATCGAAGTCGAGGAAAAAACAGTCTCTCTTCCATGCCATCTCTTCTCAGCATATGCCCAATTTTTCCTCACTTCAGCTTGAAAGGAACAAAAAGACCAATTTGAAAAAAATTCAGTTTATCTTCAATCAGATTGGAAGCTAACCTCAAATACTGCCCAGAAGTTTCTGGATAGTTATCAAAAGAGGACACTGCAAAGGTAAAATGTAAACTATTTGTCTAAAAAATGGGAAATCATAGTTAGATAAAACAAAGATAATAGAGTATTAGGGTAAATATGGCCTTTTACAATGTAACTTTTAGACAGAATATAAAATAGATTCCCCCTGGGCCTCAAGTTATCTGAATGAATTATCCATTCTGCCTGAATTCAAGTGAATTCATACTTCTACTTTGGCTGGAATAAAATCTCCTTGGGATATTTGATTTGCCATAGAACATTGATAAATTCTGGAAGGATGGGGACCTGCTGCTGTATACTCCGCTGTAAGTGACAAAATTTACTGGAAATAGCAACGCAAGCGTAGCCACCAGTTGAGCTACACTAAAGTCCTCAAAGGTATTCTTGGTTTTAATTCTCGATCCTGAAAAATCTGCCCCAGAACTAAGAGTAGCACCATGTTTCACAATTTATAGACCTCCTCTCACGTTCTTTCCATAGTTCTTTCGTATTTCTGACCAAACTTTTCCTCATCTGAAAAAGTTTGAGAACCATTCCTCCCATACCCTGTGTACCCTTTCCTGATGGTGAGGACTTGGCTTCATGATGGCGCAAAGCTGCAACCTCATAGAACCAGGGAGGTCTTGAAGCCAAGATGCAAAAAATTCTGAGTACGGAATCAGAGAAAAAGGACATTCACCAGGTACAGCCTACCCTTGACTTGCATACTTGTAGCTCTGGGGAACCCCTTGAATCATTAACTTCTGACCATATTATTCCACAGTTGGCCCTACAACAAGTAATCCCAACCCCACCACCCCTACCACCACTGCCTCCAGGCACAAGTGCAACTTCTCCTCGGGGCAGGGTGAGACGCTCATTCTGAGAAGGCACTGGGTGGAAGATCCCACCCCTCTAACACGGGTATGGCACAAATCTGAGTAAGGTCCCTAGTATAAATTTGGTTTTGTGTATGTGTATACGTATGTCGATCGTCGGACAGACCAAATTATTTTATTGATGTTTATTTTCAGATTTTGCTTCTGTTTTCATCCATGGCAGCAGCAAGAAAGTCAACAAAGACAGGAGTGACCTAACCGGGCTCCTCAGTGCCCCCCCCGACAAGAGCCCAGCCTCTCTGCCCACAGCCACCAAAGCTGGAGGAGGGGGAAGAGGGCTGAGGTGCTCTGAACTGACCTTAGTGAGTTAAGGGGACCACTTTAGAGATACTCCCCAGGAGTCAAACTACAGAACGAGTTAGAAAACCCTGTTACTCGAAAATCTGTAGTACATTTCTTGCATAGATTTTCCTTAACATCACACTGAGTGCTGAGGTTTGTGCTCAGGTGTGGAGGAGAAGGGGGACCCTGAGGGACCTCTAGGAGGCTTCCCCACAAATCAGTGAGTCTCTAGGCCCGGGGCTGATGAGGCCCAGGTGGAACGGTATTTCACAAGGGTGGCAGCAGGTGCCCCTACCTTTTCATGCTGACTTCTAGGTTGTGCTCAGCTGAAGAAAGATGTACCTGACTCCAAGAAAATGAGGAGAGACGCAATGAGTGTCCTGATTTAACAGTCTGTATTACAGCCAGAGAAACAATTTTGGAAAGCTGGTTAGCTACTAAAAGATGGCGAGGAACAGAACAATGATTGTGCCCTAAAAAAGACTTTCCTGCAAGCGTTCCTCTTTTGCACCCTTTAACACTCGGCCTCCTCCTCTGAAGGGCGGGGCTGAGCACGGCCACCACCCTGGAGTTGCCTTCGACCCAGCACACGCCAAGCCCGCATGGCCACCTCACGCTCAGGGGACCACTGAGGCTACACAAGTCACCTTTCAGAAGCTCGATTTGTTTTACATACATTCTATCTTCTTGGAAGCAGCATTTCAGAAGAAGTAAATAAAAACTGGCTGTTTTATTTTTGATCCTTCTTTAAAGGGCTACATTCAGGTTCCTGCTGAGACTGTCCTCCTGCAAGTCACTTAGCTTCTCTGAGCCTCTGTGTCCTGTGTGTAAAATGGGAATAACTTGGTGCTTCCTTCAAGAGACTTGCGAAGCAAATGAGAAGATGAGTGTGACAATGACAGCTGACCTCAGGGTGCCCCCTCCCAAATGACCTCTACTCCTAATGATATTTTTCCCTTGTCTGATTTCTTATGGCAAAATGATAAAGATACCCAAGGACTGGCAGTGACAAAGTTACTGAGTAAAAAAGTGCAGGTGAGAAAATCCTACAGGTGACCCTTACCCTCTAGGCCATGCATGAGCAGTGCTAATAAAAGTTGCTAAAATAAGCAGGCATTTTAATCTTCTTCACAGATGTGAGCAAGCTCCGTGTGTTTATTCTGCTTATCTGGAATAAAGTCGGATGTCAGGGCCTAAGAGGGTGAGCCGGTTCCCAGGAGTCAAAGTGGACAGTCCGTGTCCAGCTTTGTCCTTGTTT
The DNA here is from genome assembly GCA_963574885.1 of Lepilemur ruficaudatus. Taxonomy (NCBI): domain Eukaryota; kingdom Metazoa; phylum Chordata; class Mammalia; order Primates; family Lepilemuridae; genus Lepilemur; species Lepilemur ruficaudatus. The sequence continues at coordinate 4,040 of CAUYRT010010003.1, forward strand.
CTCCCTGTACTCGGCTGCCTCCAGGGTTCTGCCTTCCTTATCTTATTATACTCGTGGCAGAGAGCAGATTGTGGAGAGCACGCAGAGAGATAAGGTGTTTCGGGGCAAAGTTGGCCACTGGTGTGCAGTATGTCCCTCCCAGGACTGCTGGGTGGTGCGTGTGCTGGCCGAGGCCTGGAAAGCCTCACTCTTGCAGAATCTCAGGCACTGGGCCTGAGAAGCCTCTGATTTTCCAGGTGAAGAAACCTCCCCAGGTCTCAACAGAGAAAGAGAAGCACTGAACCACTCCCTGGAGGAGGCTGGCAGGCCTGCCCAGCCCCCTGCAAACTGCAGGACTAGGCAAAGGCCCCTTTGCTTTCTGAACCTCTAATTTTCATCTGGAAAACGTGAGCCACTTTGTACCAGACATTCACTGAGGTTCTTTCCTTCTACCTCAAAATCAACTTACTAACCAGAATCCTGTGTGCACAGTGTATGTGTCTCTAATCCAAAGAATAAAAACTTCTGGTTGCACTGAAAATCAGGTGATCCTTGTTCCACAGGGGATTCTGACACAGGAGGAAAACGACAAGATCCTTCCAGGATGGTGGGAACTGAGCCTCAATTCTGCAGGCCAACCCTCTTTAGAAAAAACAAAAGGTCACACAAAATAGCATTGTCACATTTATCATGGTAAAACAGCCCCACACAGTCCATAAAATCTCAGAATCCATGGGAATGCACAGGGGCTATTTGATCTGGACTGAAATCTAAGACACAAAAGGTTATCAGGGTACTTTGTTCTTGTAAGTGGCAAAAGCTTTCAAAAGCAAACTGTGCAACCCCAAGCAACTGCCAAGACATTCTAAGTGTTTGGCTTCTATAAGTTTAAGTACTTCACTTTTTCCTATTATGATAGCTTTTAAGAGAACACTGGATATGCTGTGTTTTTAATTGCTAGCAATGTACCTTGTCTGAAAAAACCAAGTACTTCATTCAAGAAGAAAATATCTTGGGGCTGGCCTTTATCCAGCTGGGTGTGCAGGAATTTGAATGATGAACTGGTCACAGCAGTGAGTAAGAAAGCAATAATACGCCTTTCCAATTTTATGTAACTCTTTAACAAGCATTCTCTCTTCTTGATTTCATTCTGAGTGTTAATATCTCCTTCTCACAGATGAAGAAACAGAGTCTTGGTGTTTATGTGATTTGCCAAGGTCACGTGGTCATGGTTACCACGTCAGGGTGTCAAAGCCTTCTGCTGTGGGCCACAGCTGTCTTCATTACACCACTTAAAAGTGCCCCTGACCCCTACGGCATTGGCCACCCACACGCTATGACTTAAAATCAGGTCATAGGTCAATGCTGGCACACCCAAGAAAAAGGGTGAATGTTTTCATAGCTATCTCACATAAACAGGCTGCAATATATACAAGAGTTGCCAGAGCCTAAGCTGTTAGAAAACACAAACGTAGCCTCAGGAAAGTACATCCCAATGATACCACCCAAAAAGCACAAAATGGGGAACGAGACTCTGCTGCTTAATAGATACGTGGTTAGACACACAGCAAGATGGAATCATAAGGAGGTTTCAGACAGAGGTTAGAGAGCTGACCACTTTGGGCAGCTAATTCATGCCAACAGTGCAGCTTCACAGAAACTAGGAACCCCCAAAGAACCATTCTTTTAAAAATTTAAGTGTGGTGTCTCCTTCACTAGGCACTCCCACTATTCCCAGAGTCTTTGCCAGGAAGGGGCCAATTCAGGGATCTAACGGGGCTAGCAGCAACTTACTTGTAGTGAGAATGCCACTAGCCCAGGCACGGGGAGATGAGAGAGGAAACCCACTGCACAGTTGGAAGAGTAACAGATGACCCCCATGGAGTGACTCTGTGTGTGCCAAACAGCACAAGTCCAAACAGATGTGACATACACTAGAGCATGAGGGAAATGATGCCCTGGACTTGTACAGTGACAGCAGCAGGCCCTGGACGAGGAGGAGCCAATAATTGCCAGGGCAGATGCAGCATGGGAACCACAAGGTAAGTTCTTGGATCAGGTTTCTAAAGAAATCAGGGGACAAGGATGACTGAGGAACTGCCTGAGGTGGGAAGGCAGACACAAGTTGCTTAGTTTGCCCATAGAGAAATCAGGGTGTTTCAAGTGTCCTTAGACACTTTGTTGAACAGGTCGCATCTATTGTTCGGTGATCAGATATCAGTATAGTTCTTCTCTCATTCCCTCAATAGAATGCAATGGAACACCTATGTGCCTGCCCCGCACAAGGGGCTAGTGGTCCACAGGTGCTCTCAGACACAGCTGGAGCCAAGCCTGGTCAGGAGAATCACACACACAGATGTAGACAAGAGTGCTGGGGAGAGTGGCTAAAGCCCCGCCAGGAAGAGTCCCAGGAATACTTGGAAAGCAAGTGAAGGACTCAAGGCTCTGGGAGCTGAGCGTCGGCATGCTGAGGGATAAATGACAGCAAAAGAAGGTGATGGAGTGAGGGTTTGTAGGCATGAGAGAGTGGAAAAGTCAGGATGGAGATATATAATAGAGTAGAGGGGTCTGTTTTCATCAAGGTCACCTTGAACTCCAAATCCAGGATCCTGTGCTCCCCGCCCCCCAGACACAATCTCCAAAAGTGGTACCTTTTCAGATTACATGATAGTAAAGAAGATAGTCAAAGGGTGAAGGTTTTATTTTTTTAACTTTAAATTATTAATTATGGGTACATAATAGTTATGTATCTTTATAGGGTACATGCGATGCATTGATACAGGCATACAATGTGAATTAATCAAATCAGGGTAATTGGGGTATCCATCACCTCAGGCATTTCACATTTCTTTGTGTTAAGAACATTCCAATTTCACTCTTTTAGCTATTTTAAAGAATATCCTAACTTAGTGTTGATTATAGTCACTTGGTTGTGCTATCAAATATTGTTCATTCTATTAATATATTCCTATACCCATTAACCATCCCACCTTTATCTCTCCCTCCCCACTACCATTCTATTCTCTGTCTCCATGAGATCAAATGTTTTTAATATTTAGTTCCCACATGCGAGTGAGAGCATGTGAGATTTGTCTTTCTGTGCTTGGCTTATTTTGCTTAACATAATGTTCTCCAGTTCCATCCATGACGTTGCAAATGGCAGGATTTCATTCTTTTTGTAGCTATATAATATTCCATTGTATATATGCACCACAATTTCTTTACCCATTCATCCGTTGACAGGCACTTAGGTTGATTCCCTATCTTGGCTATTGTGAATAGTGCTGTAATAAACATACGAGTGTGGATATCTTTTCAATATACTGAATTCCCCTCCTTTGGATATATACCCAGCAGTGGGATTGCTGCATCATATGGTAGCTCTATTTTTAGTTTTTTGAGGAACCTCCATACTGTTCTCCGTAGCAGTTGCACTAATTTACATTCCCACCAACAGTGTACGAGGGTTCCCCTTTCTTCACATCCTCGCCAGCATTTGTTATTGCCTGTCTTTTGGATAAAAGCCATTTTAACTGGGGTGAGATGATATCTCATTGTAGTTTTGATTTGCATTTCTCTCATGACTAATGATGTTGAGCATTTTTTTCATATACCTGTGGGCTATCTGTATGTCTTAAGAAATGTCTATTTCAGATCCTTTGCCCATTTTTTAATCAGATTATTTTTTTCTATTGAGTTGCTGGAGCTCCTTATATATTCTAGTTATTAATCCCTTGTCAGATGTGTAGTTTGCAAATATTTTCTCCCATTCTGTGGGTTGTCTCTTCACTTTGTTGATTGTTTCCTTTGCTGTGCAGAAGCTTTTTAGCTTGATGTGATCCCATTTATCCAATTTTGCTTTGGTTGCCTGTGCTTTGGGATATTACTGAAGAAGTTGATTTTTTTTATGAGCTGCCACCCCTGTTGGTAAACCTGGTACATGGGAGTTGTACATTCCAGAAGAGGGAGTGGGTCACATGACAAGGGTTTCCATGATCCCAGGACCAAGGAAGGGGACAGAGGCCATCTCACCACTCTCAGAATGGAGAACTGGGAGACAAATGGTGGAAAGTCCCAGAAGCAGCTCAACAATAAGCAGCTCTCTTACCTCAGATGAAATCAGTTTGCTTTGAGCCATAAATCCAAGAGATTGTTAACAGTCAAGGGCTACATCTGATTGGAAACAGAAGCGAGTTCTTCTGCTTAAGAGATCATAAAAACTCTACCAAATTGCCATGCAAATTGGCTGTGAATGAATTTCTCTCTCTGACAATGCTATGAAGCGGAAAAGGGAGAGGCCATAAAAGCAAAATCCTCCCTGACCATTAAGGCGGCCTTGGAGAGGTCATAGAAAGGCTGACATCTGCTTTTGATCGTTAGATGAGCTGATATTTCAGAGCTACACAGCCACGATTCTCAGTAATATTCCAGCCAACATGTCTACCCCTAACCCTACCATCAACACACACCAAAACTTGGGTTTTAAAGTTTTCCTCATATTTTCATTAGATCTTGATCTCCAGGGCAACAGGCATCTTTTACAGCAACCAACTGATGATGATACTGTGGGCCTTGTCTTTCATAGACAGCACAAATGAAAGTGTCGACATGGCCAACTACATGATTTGCTGGACCAATGTGGCAGCCAGACTGGCTCCTCCTTGTTCTCACTCCAACCCACCTCCTCAAAGAAACCTCTCTAGTTACAAGGTAATATCTCCTCCCATACCTCACCTGGTCCACAGGTGGCTGATCAGAACTGTTCACCCTGTAACCATGTAGACCTGTGATGATGCCAATTTCTAAATAGGCCTTAATCCTGCAACATGGAACAGTGAAAAATTGAAGCCATAAAGTTCTGAGATTGAAAAAATACTGGATGGATGCTTCTATGTAATACTAAAGACAAATCTGAATTCTACTAAAGTGGATTATTTGTGAAATTACTCCAAAAGGACTGTAGGCCCACACTGAGGACCAATGAGTAGGCACCAGGTTTGAAACAAAATATCTGAATGAAGGAGAAGAAAAGTTTATGTGTATATGCCCAAAATAGAGACATTAATTAAAAAAAACAGAGACATTCTTATTTCTTGATGGTCTCAGTTTCCTCTGTCACCTGTCCTATTACTGCATATAATCTAATGACTAATAATTCTACTCAAGTCAGGATATTTGGGATGCTTTAGTACACACAACAAAGACAAAAATTTATGCTCGGTGCCTCGTGATGTCCCCATGAAGTCTCCATATAGTTTTTTGTTTTTAAGGTATATTTTTTGGACGTTCTCTGTTTCCTTGGAGAAGGTTTTTCCTTTTGTCATTTTGCCTTTTCCTTTCACATCAGAGGACATGACAAGGCTAGTGTTCCCAAGGCCACACACTAATATGTAGGAGTAAGGAAGTAGAAGGATGATCAGAGGGCCAGGTACGAGAATGGTGTTTTCAAATGTGTCCTTTCTGAAGGGTGATTAACATTTCTTGGGAGTTTCATCCATCCCGTTTGCTTTCCTGTCTTCTCTAGCAGAATCAAAAAGTTTCAAAGATTACAGCAAAATCACTTTTCAGTTATGTCTCATGCAATGCACAAAATATTTAAGCGACTACTACACATTCAGAGAACTGAATTCAGAGTCTGACTGACTGTAAACTCTATGGATTCTAAAAGCAACAAAGCTCCTTAGAAATACATGGGGCAGCCCGGTGTCCTCAGGGTTTTCTTAGAAACAGATCCCTGGAGCGGTGTGTCTCCCAACACCATTTTCAGGAAATCTTTCAAGATTTCAGCAAGGTGGATCACATCTATTTAATTTTCATGGAAAGCCTAGATTTCAAATATTCCCTTTTGTGTCCTCACACTATTGAAACACTCTAAAAACAATTATCATAGACTATGATGCAGCCATTAAAATTATGTGTACTTGGAGTTACTAATGATGGGGGAAAATGCTTAGGTTCAGGTTAAAGCAAACAACCAGAAAACTATAAACAGTATTACCTCAAGCATGTGAAAATTCATAGAAAAGATTTAAAAGATGGACAATATGTGGTGTTAAGACATGGAGACACTGTGGGTGGGAAGGTGCATGGGCACAGCTCTTTTAGTCACCATTGTGGCAGCATCCATCAGTATTTCAAACAGATGTGTCTTTTTACCCAGGAAGCTCTTCCTAGTAATCCCTGACCAAAAAAACTTGAAATGTACACAAAGACATACAGATAAGAAAGTTAACATAAACACTGTAATGGCAAAGAAGTAGAAACAAAATGCAATAGATGTTTATCCATAAAGATAGGTTAAATAAATTATGCCCTTGCCATACTTCTGAATAATACTCTATAGCCTTTAAATATTAATATAAAGTAGATTTATAAGTAATAATTAAAAAACTCCATGCCAAATTGTTTTTTAAAAGTCCCTAAATAAAAATGAGTTCCGTTTTTAAAAAAAAATGTACATATATGTGTATACATGTAAAAATGACTAGTGCTACCTGGTTAATAGTAGTCACCTCTTGAGAAGGGTACAGAGTTATGGGATGTAACATGAGGATGTTTTTGGCTACAACTAACAGAAAACCTAACTCAATCTGCTTCACCCAGTGATGAAGTTATCAGGATCTCACAAATCCCCCAAAAGCACAGACTCCTTCTTGGGCAATTCAGAAGGTCAAGGGCACCACAGAGGCCCCATTCTCCACCTCTGCATTCTTCTGCAGGTCAGCTGGGATCTGGCCCAGCCCCTCTGATGGTTGCCCAGCTCACAGGCATTGTAACACACATCACTGAATCCAGGGAAGAAAAGGGCTGCATCTTCTCTTGCCTATTTTTAAGAGCCAGGGAAACGTTCCCAGAAGCCTCCCAATAGCCTACCCTCACATTTTATTGGCTAGAACAGGGCCTACATGCTCACAGCAAGCCAACTGCTGGCAAGAGCAGCAGGCCCACCAAGGTTGTTTGGCCAATCAGGTAAGTCTCCTGAGCCAGGTAGGGGAGGATAGACTCCTGTACAACACCAGGTTTCTGACAGGCAAAAAAAGGGGAATGACTGACTATTGGGCAGGCTGCAGGGGTGTAGGGAATCTTTTTATTTTTTTAACAGTTCTGTGTTATTTGAAAAGTTTTGCAAGGTTACATACATTTTTTAAAAAGTCTAGTATAAAAATATTTTAATGCATAGAAAAGAGACTGAAAGGAAAATACCTTTGAAATTGTCTTCATTGCTTTCTATCTTTTCCAAAAACTGTGTACTTTTATAAACAGAAAAATAATAATTTTTAAAATGATCTCCAGCTCTTAATATGTTACCACCAAGGGGAGTAAATATCCTTTCTGAAATTGTGCAGTGCCATTTTTGGTTCAGAAGAAGCCAGAGGGAATCATGCTGCTAGGCTCTGTCACCTGTCTGCCTTTAGATGGGCTTGTGTTTTCTGGAAGCCTGGATAATTTTCAGTGGCCCTGGAACATTCTCTGCCATGGCCTTCAGCAAAGCAGTAAAGTGCACAAAGTTGGGCCCTTGGGTCGGACCCCTGGCACCACCACTGCTTGCACCTGCATCTTGGGTGTGTGGATGCTTCTGCCCTCCTTTCTGTCCCTTGTATCTCTTCCTCACCCAGGCCTGCCTTGGCTCCAGTCCTCTAATTTTCCTTCCCTCAAACATCAAACTGCCATTGCCATTCTCCTAGAACTTGGTTTTCAAGGTTTACTTTTGGGGAGCATGGAAGGTGAATGGTAGCAGAGAAATCTCCTTTGCAAATAATAGGACCCCAAAATATAAAAAAGAAAAGCAGAGTGATGTTGGTCGAAGCATTTTCAGGGCCACCCAGATGACCCTTCCTAAGGTCAGAGTGAAGGAACCACTGCCTTGGAATATTCATCACCCCTAGATGTCAGGAGAAAGCAAACATCTAAGAGTGTGGAGTGTGAAAAGCACCCCAGGTGAACTCTGACATGCCCTGTACTACTTTCAGGTAACTCTGTACTACGGTGAAAGGGACTGCTTGATGGCTTTGATCCTTAAAAGTGCCCCACCAGGGAAAGGATTATGCCCCTGAGAGAGGAGAGGTGCTTGCCCTCCCTTGTGCACTATATTTTTAAGGAGTACCTGATTGCCTCCAACAGTCGATCAATAGAACCTAACAAGTTAAGTACCAAGAACAGCCTCAGGAGAACATATTGCCAGAAGGGCTATCAACAAAACTAACCAGAAGCTGGGGGACTGCAAGAAGAGGGTAGAGATAAGCATGCACCCAATAATTCTATTTTGCATCTGATTAACTTCTACAGCTGCGTGCCCTCCGGCCCTGGCCCGGTTCTCTATTGCTGGCCCTGGGTTTGTTGGTTAACCAAATTGAATCTCTAATTGGTGAACTACACGGAAAATATTTTAGGAACCTCCCCACCCTCCTTGCTTTCTAGTACCCCTCTCCCATCAACAGTAATAAAGGCAATTACTTTTGTTAGGCCTAACATGCCTCCTTTAATGGTAATCCTATAAATTTGGCGAGATAAGCATTATTCGAGCTATTTTTCTGACAAGCGCTCTGAGGCTCAGAGAGGTTAAAAAGTTGCTCCAAGTCACAGAGTAGCTAGGCAGGCAGGCTACCTCAGATCTGTCTGACTTCAAAATCTGCATTTTATTTCCTGCCAAGTCACAACGATCTCCACTCAAATACAACTATAGGTCAAGGTCAGCAATGTGGAAGCCCTACTGAAAATCCCCTTTCACAGGCCCCTCTCTGGCCACCACCCTGCAGAGTGGCATTGCAGGACCTCATTTTCGGTCTAGAAAGAATTGATTTCTCTTTCTCACCTTGTCAGCGCCTCAAGGACAAGTGTGACCCATTGTCTATATTTTTGTATCACCTGCGCCTACTGTAGCACATGCTTAGTAAAGGTAGGCTGAACTGGCCCAGAAACTTGCCAGTGTGTACCAACTGGGAGCTTGTGAGAAATACAGAAGCTCTGGTGGCATATCAGACATCCTGAGTTAGAATCTGCAATTAACAAGGGCCCCAGGTGATTCATGTGCACTATAATGTCCAGCACCTTCCATCTCCTTATACATTTTTTTTTTTCTTTTCACATCAGTGTAGAAAATCAACTCTCTCCTTTGTATTCTGAATCATCAAATGGAGCCACACGTTGTTTTAAGACCAACGAAAGTTCAAGTGGTCTCTGGGGAAACTTTATCTAAGAAATGACCTTGCTTAAAATGCCAGGCAGTCTCTAATCTCAAGGAATTCAAGTGAGAAACAGTAGTTCTTTAGCTAAAGACTGCATTAAAAGTTCCCCTTTTAAACATATGCTCATATTTAATAAATGTTTGTTTAGTGCTCTAATGTACTATTAATCATCATCACATTTAAAGTAGAATTACTCATAGTTAAGTACCTCATTTGCATTCAGAAATCCCTAACCTTTGGATAGCATTCACCAACAATTCAGCTCATTTCCCACACCTGTTTATTGAGCATCTACTCTTAACAAGGCCCCATAGGCATGAGATGCTGTGGGGACTGTGACAGTCTCTGACTTCCTATCTTTGCTACAAATAGAATGAGGATGAGAGACATGCTAATCAAACGTTTCTGTAAGCAAATAATACATCAAGTACCATTTCCACTATTTAAATATGAAACTCAGTTAGATGCTTGCTATGATGCAGCCAATTAAACTGCTGGCGTAAAGCAGCCAAGAATACTGGGTTATACTGGGCTATTTTCAACACCTCGCAATCTGACCACTTGGGAAAGAGAAGTCTCAGCATGCATGGGACAGAGTGTCAGGATCACATGGGAAGAACTGACGATTCATGTAAAGAACAAAACTCATACTTATTTTAAAAATTAGGAAAAAGCAAGAAAGAAGAGAACTTTGGGTTCTTAGGGTTCAAAAGCAAGACTTTTTGAAAAGATTTAACATACAAAGATGCTAATATTAAAAGTATATGGTAATATAAAAGTATATAAGAAATTAACTTCGAATCTATAACCTAAGAACAAGTAGCAATATTAAGAGTGAGCTATAAAGATTACAGACTTAAAAAAAAGATACAGCCTTAAAAAAGACTTTTCAAAAATAAGATGAATTTAATCCTGACACACATCAGGTGATATGTGTTATCTTTTACCATTTTCACTGTTTTTACCATTTTCATTATTTTTATCATTTCATTACTAAACAGCCAGTAATATTTTTTCAAGGGTCCAAATTGTTTTAAAAAAAACCAAATGGGCTTAAAAACAATTTTTATTTTCTACGTAAAAATCACTTCTTTAGTCACCATCTGAACACTCTCCCATCAGACCAGGGAATTTTTTCATCACACTAATTAGTAAAGCCTCACTTGGTTCCTTTCTTGGCATGTTTAACTCTTTGGGGGGTAACGTTTTATTAATAACATATTTCCTCTAGAATGTATTCCCTCCTTTCGTCTCCACGGGAGCCGCTCTGGGAAGCAGTGAGAATAAAACTGATTCTACATTTAAGCACAGTGGGACAGATCAGCAAATAAATAGAAGCATCGATTTCCAAGAAGAAAATGGCTAAAAGCAGCCCATTTACAAGTCTTCTAAGCCACACTCCATGGCTCTCTGTGAGATGGAAGATAATTACCGAATGTCTTTATGTTGCATACTTTATTTTTAACTAAATCTTTAAGTAGACTGCTGAGAAATGCCAATACTTCTACTGGTCCTGTTTTAGCCCTGCATGAAACACTGAATGTTTTGCTTTTGTAAAACAGTGGCCCAGGTCAGAATAACTCTCCTTAACATTACACTTATATTTATTTGGGGGTTATTTTTGGCAAACCTTTTCCTTTAAGGAAATCTTAGTGGCAGAAAGATGGAGCTATTATGTGCACTTGAATTTGAACGGTGCCTCCCAAAGAAGGCAGCTGTTTTTAATGCAAGCCATAATTAGTTGGTAAATTCACTGGATGGGGACTAAGTTACTGAGAGAGGCAGAGATCTTAACAGGGCTGAGGCTTGCCGGGAACTGCTTTAAAACTAATTACCTGCGAAGTCCAAACAGTAAAAACCCTCCTAGTAAGGAAAAGAAGGTTTGGGTTCTAAATAATCAAGACCAGCTAGCTCATCTCTGCTGATTAATTTAATAACTACTCAATATTTTACCTGCACAGAAACAGGCTAACCACTTTAAGGAATTTGGGGTGGATACCAAAGCAATGGGTAAAGTCAAAACTCTAGAACTCTCCTCTCTCCGACCCCTCCTGAACACCTGTTGAACTCCATGGCTATTAACTTTTCAGAACTAAAGCCTCCCAGATTCAACCTTGGGGGTTTTTAGGCTTTGTGGAAGTGCGTTTGTATATTTCAGGTTTCTTGCTTAATCAACAAAACTGGCTACTAATTATTTATGAATCACAGGGCTGAAAACAAACTTTCTTACCTTGAACAGTTAAGGAGTGGCAAGCAGAGGAGAAGCGCTGGTTTGAATTTAGCACCTTGGTACCTGTCCCTTCCCCCGGTTACCCACCCAGAACCGCTTTTTAGAAAGGTCAAACGTGCGCCCCTCCTTGGCTCAGGGAGGGGGCACACCTCCCAACAAAACAACAAACACGCTGGCATCCAAGCGGGGGAGTTCCGGGGGGCCAAGCGACGCGACAGAGCTTCGCGCTGTCCAAGCTCTCACGGGGCAGACACAGCACCCAGTCGGGCCCGGAACCAATTCCGATGCAGGGACCCGGAGAGACCGCGGGCCCAGGGTGCGCACGCCGCACTCTCCGGGGGGTCTCGGGCTCCTCGCGTTTGGAGGGGGAGCGCGATGGGACTAAGGGAGGGCAGCGGGCAATCCCCAAAGCTGCTGCCCAGGGGCACGACCCCTATCCACCTCGATACACCTCAAGGAACGCCAAATTCCGAGGCTGGGGATGCTTAGTCCTCTGCCTCCCGCGTCGAGACGCGCCCGGAGCCCACCAGCCCAGTCGTTGCTACCATCCTGTAGGACGGAATGCACCGGGCGGTGGCCTGACTGTTGGTGGGTCACCTACCTCCCTGCACCCCCGCGCCCCAGGTCCCCGGCGCCGCGCAGCCTCGCGCCGGAGCACCCCTCCCGGCCTCGCGCGCCCCCCGCGCCGGCGAGCAGGTGACCGAGTCCTGCAGCCCCGCGCGCACGTACTCCCACCCCGGGCCCCCAAC
>CAUYRT010010004.1:0-27094 GCA_963574885.1 Lepilemur ruficaudatus
TCCTTTTGTTTGGATGGTACTTTTTCATTTTTATTTTATTTTATTATCGCCCTTGAGCAGGCAGCTATATTGTATGTTGTGTTGGGTTGTTTGGCTTCAATTTTGAGTGTAATCAAAGGGCCAAGGGTGAGTTCCAGGTTACAGATGGCCTTTGTGCAGTGGCTTTCCCAGATGTTGACTGTAGTCGAGACACATGGAGTATATGAGTAGGCTCGCTACCTTCTGCAGTACTGGAATTGCAGAGGTCTTTGGAAGCTTCTCTCGTTCTCCAACACTGCTTTCTGGCAGCAGGTCTCACATTGGGTTGTGCATTTCAACCTCCAGGGCCAGTAGGTGGCACTTTCGAGTAAGAGCCAGCTGTAGCAGAAGCTGGTGGGCAGATGTTTGAACTGCTGACTGTGAGGGGTTTTCTATGATCTTAGGCAATAGACTAGTCTGTGGTAAAAAGTGATTTGCTTCCCTATCACATCCATGTCCTGAGGTTTGTGATTCTCAGTTCAGTCAAACCCTGTCCTCTGTCTTCAGGCCATACTCACTGAGATCTGTAGGAAATGCCTTTTCCATAGCATCCTACCTAAATGGTTTCGAAGCGGAACCTCTTCCCTTAGCTCAAAAAAGATACCTTTGTGGCTCACCTGTTCTCCTCTGTGGGGAGCACTGCTACCCCATGTAGAGAGGGAGGGGTGCACCACCTTTCAGCTCATGCAGGTGAGCACCCATTATGGTGCTGCTGACAATGTGAGTGGACCAGATCTCAGACCTTTGGGGGAGTGTTCAGGTGCCGGTGTGGTGGATTAGGCCAGGTAATCCCCACCCCCAGGCCCCTGGATGGTGTGCTTGAGTCCCAGGGGGAGCAGACTGAGACAGGGCTGTGACCTTGTCCAATGCTGGGTGTCGTAGGGAGGGCAGGGTGGTCTCCTGTTCCTGAAGAATGCTCAGGCAGGGAAGGGTGGATACAGTGGGAGCCTACCCGTGGACAGAGCGGGTCCCTTTCATGAGATTAGCAAAGGCAGGAAGCTGTGAGGCTGATGAGATTCTCACACCTCCCTCCCTCAGCTGTGACAGCAATCTCTGTCCTATGAGGGCACAAAAGTGCTCAGATGCCCAGTGCCATCCCTGGCCCTGCAGCAGCAGAGGTGGTAGAAGTGGCTCAAGCTGTGTGCTGGGCTCCCTCCCAGAATGGCTTCTGCACTGCTAAAATGCTCTGGTGGGGGAGGGGCAGTTGTGTCATAGAGTTGCCTCCAGGGAGGGTAGGCTGCTCTCTGTAGAGGCAGGTTTCCAGGATGCAGGAGCACAAGAATGCCTGCTCCTACCCACTTTCCTCCAAGGAGCACAAAAATGCCTGCTCCTACCCTTGTTCCCTTGGTTCCCTTGCTGTGGCTGCAGTGGTATGGGTGGTGGACTTGGAGCAGGACAGAGACCTCTGGGGGCTGTGCTCTCTGAATGGCTTACGGCTCAGATGTCTTCACCCAAGTTCCAGCAATGGTTCTGCGTGCTCTCTGAGTAGCTTCTCACCTCTAGTCTGCGGGCCTACGAGGGCTTAGTGGTTCTCCCGTAGCTAGGATTTTAAAAGTCCCTGGTAGAAGGGTGGAACCCCAGGAATCTCTCTTGCATGCTTTCCCTGCATCAGGGAGCCTGTCCAGTCTTCCCACCAATCCAAGCTGAACAGGGTGTCAGTTTTCACTCTTCTCCGCTGCTCAGCCTCTGTCACTTCTCTGTTGGAATTCAGTATTCTTTCTTCAGCTATCTGTTTGAAGTGTGAAAATCTATTCCCTCGCCTTACCTTCTGTCTGTAGGAGAGCCGCATGCTAGCTGTATCAGTCAGCCGTCTTGAATCAGAACCCACCCACAGTATCTTTTTGACGTTTGAAGGATCTGATATTTTTAATTTGTGTTCTCTTTTTTTTTCATTGTTTAATCTCATTAGAGTTTCATTAATTTTGTTAACTTTTCAAAGAACCTGATGTTAGCTCTATTTGTACGTTTTATATTTTACCTATTTCCACTGTCATTTTTTTTATTTACTCTCTTCTAGATATTTTGGACTTAACGTGCTCTTTCTTTTTAGCTTCCTAAAGTCAAAGCTATTATATATCACTTTTAATGGAGAGTGATTAAAGACCTCGTCTCAAAATCAGAAGGTTCATACTTCACGCAATAGGACAAGAAAAAAGAGAAAAGACAGTCGTACAGATTGGAAAAGATGCCTAAAACTCTTCAGTGTTCTCTTGCCAGCTGTGTGATTATGTAATTTATGTAATTTCCCAGGGCTGCTTTAACAAATGACCACAGACCAGGTGGCTTAAAACAACAGATGTTTATCCTCTTGCACTTTTGGAGGCCAGGTGTCTCAAGTCAAGATGGCAGCAGGGCCACACTCTGTCTGCAGGTTCTAGGGAACAGTCGCTCTTTGCCAGCAGTCCTTGGCATTCCTTAGCTTGTAGCTGTGTCATTATAAGCTCTGCCTCCACCTTCTCGTGGCTTCTCTGTGCATTCCCACACTTCTGCGCACAAACCTCCATGTCCTTTCTCTTATAGAGACACCAGCCATTGGATTGGGCCTACCATCATCCAGTGTGGCCTCATCTGAATTTGACTACATCTACAAAGACTTTATTTCCTAAAAAGGTTGCATTCACGTGCATTGGGGGTGACGACTTCAGTGCAGTTCAACCCACTGCAGTCCACCCGCCACCCCTCCCCCAGTTCATGTCCTTTCCATGTGTAAAATAAATTCAGCCATTTCAAAATGCCCACAAGTCTTCACCTAGGCCAGTATCATCAAAATAGTTCAAAATATCATCTAAATACCATTAACTCAAAAAATCCTAAACTTCATTATCTGAATCATTTAAATCAGGTATGGATAAGACTCTGGGTATGATTTATTTTGGACCAAAATTTCTCTTTAACTGTGGACCTATGAAACCAGAAAAAAAGTTATCTGCCTCCAACATAAAATGGTGGAACAGGCATAGGACACACATTCCCATTCCAAAAATACATAAAATAGGAGGAATGGAGGATTTACTTACACAAAGCAATGGAACTTTGTATAAGTTCCATTTTGTATAAGTTCTTTGGAACTCAGCAGGGTAAATTCCATTAGGTTTCAAGGCCTGAGAGTAGCCCTCTATGCTTACTTCTCTGTCCTCTGGGCTTGTGTGTGTTCCATTTATATCAAGGGAATCACTCCAGCAGACAAGGGGATTCTCCACCCATTCTTCCTGGTCAAGCATCTCCATTCCTGGCTCCTGCCATGATGGTTGATCAGATCCCTAGCTGCATGCTTAACCTCTCCAGCAGGAGGGTGTCCCGCCATACCTTTGGGACTCTCCCCAGAGCTTGCGTTAGCGTCTCTCACGATATGGTTAGAGTGAGAAAGTTTTAAGTGCTGGTTCCTTTTTTGTTAATTTTTGCTTCTTAAATTTATCTCTCTTCTCACAATTCATTACAAGCAGCAAGGAGAGACCAGGGCACACCTTATATGCTTGGCTTGGAAATCTCCTCAGCTAAATAGCCGAGTGTATCGCTTGCAAGTTCTAATTTGCCCACAATGGTGTTCAGCCAATTCGGCCACATTTTCTTCAATTTTATAATGGGATTGCCTTTCCTCTACTGCCTAATAATATGTTTTTCATTTCTTTGAGACCTTATCAGAGATATCTTTAACGTTTCTGTTTCTACCAACACCATGTTCATGAAGACATGGGTGCTTGCTGAGACTCCATATAGAAGCTTTCCCTACACTTCTCACTTCTTTTTGAGCCCTCACCCAAATTTTCTTTAATGTCCAAATTTCTACAACAACCTCTTACAGGCAGTCTAGGCTTTTTCCATTATGTGTTTCAGCATTCGTATAGCCTCTGCCCATTACCCAATTTCAACGTCAATCCCATGTTTTAGGTGTTTGTTACTCTAGCATTCCACTTCCCAGTACCAAAAATCTGTAACAATTTTCTGGGGCTCCATCACAAAGTATCACCAATCGGGTGGCTTACAACAACAAAAATTCATTCTCTCCCATTTCTGGAGCCGGTAAGTCTGAAATCACGATGTTAGTGGGGCCAAGCTCCCGCTGAAAAGAGCAATCCCCTTTGCCTCTTCTCATTTGTTATGGCTCTAGCAACCTCTGGCATTCCTTGGCTTGTGGCTGTGGCTCTCAGAGCTCTGCCTCCATCATCACACGGCCTTCTCTGTGTGTGTGTGTTTCTGTGTCTCTGTGTCCAGATCTCCCTCCCCTTTATCCCATAACACACCATTCGTGGGATTTGGGCCTACCTTTAGTCAGTGTGACCTTATCTTAACTTCATTGCATCTTCAATGACCACATATCCAAATAAAGTCACGTTCACAGGTGCTGGGGTTTAGAACTCAATATCTCTTTTGGGGGGGTTGGTGTCAGCAATTCAACCCACTACAGCAAACCACAACTGCTTTTCCACGTAGCATGATCATTTCGGCTGCTGTTTTCTGGGCAGTAGGGTCGCTGGTCAGTAGCCGATTATATTTCTTACACTGTTCATTGCACACAGACATTCCCAATAGCTTTGAGGGGGATGACAGGAAGATGTAAGAGAACGTATGGCTTGAAAACTACAGCAACGTTACTTGTCTCTGGTGCCCCGTCTCTACTAGCCCGTACCTATCTTAGCAAATCACGCTATGTGCCTGCACAGATGGGAGAGGCACCTTTCTTCACCAGTTATATTGGTGATGAACAGAAAGGTGGGTGAGAGGTTTGGATGGCTTCAGACCTCTTTGAACTGTTCTCACAGTTTCATTTTAATGTAGCAGACAGCAATTTCTTGGACTTAGAACTATGCAACAAATTACCTGGAAACTTTTAAGCTTTCATTTTAGGCAAGCATGAACTTCCAAGAATCCCAACTCCTGTAGTGGTGATTTAGAAAAGATAATTTCCAGGAACAGCCAATCCTAGAATAATATCAGCAGAGGATGGTAAAGTAATTATGGGAAAGAGGCAGAAATCATTAGTAAAACAGTGTCCTCAGAATAAATTAAGATTGTGTGAAGAAAGAAAACCTAAACTTCAAAACATAGATGGTGGCTATGCTACTTAAAACTCTTCCATGGCAAAGAAATAAAAATGGAAAATAAATAAAAATTAATTCAGTAAAGCCAGCAGGATCACCCAGATACTAAAACATGATAACAACAACACACTGCACATATCACACCAATAACAACAATAATACTAGATAGTATTCATTGAGCATTTACTCTGTGCCACATACTGTCTGAAGCACTTTACTCATATTTACTTATTTCATTATTACATCAATCATTGGGATATATGTTCAACAACTTTTTCAATTTCTAATATGAGAGAAATAAAGCACAGAGATGGTAAATATGTTCAAAATATATTCAGGGTTGGAGCCATGAAGAAACAGAAACATGATTCAAACCCAGAAAGTCTGGCTTCAGAGTCCAGGTTCTCACGCCATCCTGCCTCTCACAAATGCAGACCAGTGCATTAAGGAAAGTACATATAAGAACCACAAGTTAAATTGTAGTAAATAAATCTTGCATCATATTAAAAGATTATTACACTAGCCTCAGTGGCCTTCCCCTCTGCCATTGTTAATAGCATTCCAGGTCAAGAGATATAAAAATATATGACTGTATTGACTGATGTGCATATTAGAGTATAGACTAAGCTGTTGTAAAGAAAACAATAAAATACAATTACTTAAGTATATATCTATAAATACATGTATATGTGCATATATATATTGTAAATGTACTTATGTGTTTATATATTTATACAAATTATGCATAAATATGTGTATTTATGTATCTTCCTTACGTAACAGTCTAGAGGAAGAAAATAGTGGTCTCAGCTGGCAAATTACTCTGCTTCTTGAGCTAATCCAGGCTTTCAGTCAGATAGGTGGGTGGACTTCTGAACTCAACAACTAGCTTTCATATCGTGGTCTAAGGTGGACATTCCAGCTGTTGCTATTTTCCAACATTCCAGAAAGACGAAAGTTTATAGAAAGCCCAGAGAAAGTCTACAGAAAGGAATTGCTGTTAGGGAAGTAAGCCAAATGTCATTCACATCACTTTTGTTCACATTCCGTTGGCCTGAAATTAACTGCATGGCCTGATGTCAACAAAAGCTGGGAAATAGTCTGTTTTGAAGTAGTTGTGTATCCAGCTAAAATTTGGGGGACTCCATTACTAAAAGTTTAAAGTAGACAATGAATATGAAAATTTCTAGAATCTATCAAAATCCCTAAAGATACTTAATAAAGATACTAAAAAATTGTACAATCTGATCAAAAAACTTAATAATCAAAAAGAGGAGGATATACTTGCTTAACCTAATAAAGAACACCTAAGGCCAGGCACAGTGGCTCATGCCTATAATCCTAGCACTTTGGGAGGTGGAGGCAGGAGGAAAGCTTAAGGCCAGGAGTTTGAGACCAGCCTGAGCAACATAGTGAGACCTGATCTCTAAAAAAAATTAGAAAAATGAGACGGGCGTGGTGGCATGCACCTGTAGTCCCAGCTACTCAGGAGGCTGAGGCAAGAAGGATTGCTTGAGCCCGGGAGTTTGAGGTTGCTGTGAGCTATGATGACGCCACTGCATTCTAGTCAGGGGAACAGAGTGAGACTGTGTCTCAAAAAACAAACAAACAAACAAAAACCAACCAAAACCACACCCACAAGAAAACCCTAAAATGTCAGACTTATATTAAAAGGTAAAACATTAGAATTTAGAATTTGAAAAAATTTTCATAGTATCATAGATAATAAAACTAGAAATAAAAGAGGAAGCAAGTTGGTAATTATTTTCAAGTATTTGTACTCAAAAAGCAATTAAAATCTGTGAAAAGAAATCAGAATGGTCTTGTTCACAAATTAAATAGTATAGTGTACAATAACTTTATTAGTAAAAAACACTTAGAAAATATTAATGGACCAGATCAAGTTTGTTCTGGCAATGAGGAATACATTTCACAGAGAGCTTATGGTTAGACTAAAAAATGTACACATGATCATAAAAAAATCCCACCAAGAGACAGAAAAGAAAACTTGAAGGAAGAAACATAAATCTTTCCAAAAGGAATCTGTACATTTAACAAAATTCCAAATGATGTAGGAATCCTGGATGATTTCAAAATTCATCTGGAATAAATGTAATGATTTATTATATTATAAGGATTAGCAAATCTGTGGGGGAAAATATCACATATTTACAAAATGATATTGAAGGAATTGATAACTATTCAAAACTTTTAAAAGTTAAGGCTTGTATCTCTTACTAAATGAAATTTCACATAAGTTTTATGTGAGACAATATAAAAAATCATTTCTACATTTTTGGAGTTGGGAAGATCTTTATAAGCATGGTATTAAAGGTAAAACTCGCAGGAAAATATATACGTATGTTATTTTATATATATTTTAACCTTATGCGCCTCTAAGTTTACCATCACAAAATTCAAAAAGAAAACTCTACATGACTAAAGGTTAACCACTAAGTATATAAAGCACTCTTATTAATAAATTAGAAAATGCTAGATACCCAGAAGAAAAATGAGAAGAGAAAATGAGTAAACAATATGGAGAATAAAACTAAATAATTCCAAATTTTAAAAAATCAGTTTTCCCCTGTAATTTCCAATGCAAAAATGTGATAATTTAAGGGGTGAGCAAGGTCCTAGGAAAATAGGCACTCAATTATAACATTTCTTATTACTTACTGCAGACTTTGTGGAGGGTGAGTTTGCAATGTGTAGCTAATACTTTCAGAGCATAGGAACTTGCATAATTTTGGATGTAGCTATTTTCTTTTTATTTCCTTTTTAAATAGGCTTAAGCCTTAAATATACTATTAATAGCTTTGTTTAACCTACATAAACAATTTGTTAATAAGTCAAAGGTCTCCATATTGGATATTTAAAAAAATAAATCGTGGTATACTCACAAATTAGCATATTGATAATCAATTAAAATAGTGAATGATACTATAATAAAATAACAAAATGCTCTCTATTTTTTAAAATTTAAAAATAGGTAAATTCACAACTATCAGGTACAATTGTACACTAGCTGGGTGATGGCCATACTTCTAACTTTGATTCAAACTATACAAAAGGAATTCGTGTAACCAAAATGTTTGTACCCCCATAATATTCTGGAAAAAAAAAGAAAAGAAAGGCTGGGTGCAGTGGCTTATGCCTGTAATTCTAGCACTCTGGGAGGCTGAGGTGGGAGGATCGTTTGAGCTCAGGAATTCGAGACCATCCTGAGCAAGAGTGAGACGCCATCTCTACCAAAAATAGAAAAAAATTAGCCAGGCATGGTGGCGCATGCCTGTAGTCCCAGCTACTCGGGAGGCTGAGGCAGGAGGATTGCTTAAGCCCAGGAGTTTGAAGTTGCTGTGAACTAGGCTGACACCATGGCTCTCTAGCCGGGGCAACAGAGTGAGACTCTGTCTCAGAAAAAAAAAAAAGAAAGAAAGAAAAGAAACAGATGGAGGTATGTCTAAATATTCCCACTAATAATTATTTCAGTTTCATTTTGTATCTGACAATTGTTTGTATATTTTTAAGGTATGTGATTTGGCTTATAGAAGTTATTGAATATTGTGTTTCCATTGTGGATTCTACCTTTAATCATATAAAATGATTCTTTGCTCCAAAAAAAGTGTATACTACAGATAAAAGTAATACATGTCTTTGAACTGATAATTTATCAACTATTTTTCAGTTTACCTCTTTTTCTACAGCAAGCATGTTAGTTTTGGAATACGGGAAACAATTTTTAAAAAACCACTCTATGTAACAGAAAAAATAATGCATAACTTGTTCATTTTATATGGAAAAAAATTTCCATATGTAGTTGGGAGTCTATTGAATCCATTAATAACTGATCTGTCCGTTGAACTTCTCCATGAATCTAGTTTAAAATAGCAGAAGGGAGTTCATACTTGCAGAAATAACCTTTGTTGTGTCGATAGAACTACAACTCCTCACCTTTCCAGAAATTTCTATATCCTGCTTTGCTAGTTGCACCAAATCTTGAATTGAAGTCAGCTATTCCCAGACATTACCTAAAAGGTCCCCCTGCCACGTCCGCATGCCTGTGCGCTGAGTCCGCAGGTTCCGATGGAACGAGAAGCACTCCGGGTCCTGCAGTCTCGCCTTGGGTGTCCCTCGGCAGCGAAGCCATTGACATCACCGAAATTTAAGTGCTTATAATTAAACTGCATATTTAGCACCTCATTAAAAGGAAAAAAAACAGGGAGCTCATGTGTCCTTTGGGTGCTATCCTGAAAGGATCAGCTTCAATCAAGAGGCAAGTGCAGGTTTATCAACACAGCCAGAAGGGGCGGCAACTTTGTTTTTATTAATAAAAGTGTAAATTAGATTCAACAGAGCCAGTTGGGCCAGATGATAAGCCCTGAGGACTATGTCTGGAATGCTGAACCGGATGTGTTCTGCTGGCTTCCCTCTGGCTCTGGGCGACACACAGCACCGTCTGTAGCCTGTAGGGCTTTCCTGAGGCTGAAAAGGCAAGGAGACAGACACCCCAGGACTGCGACACCGCCTTCTGTTTCTCTTCACGACACCTCTTTTTCCCCAGACTGCAGAGCTCTCTCTACCCAGCTTGTTTCTTCCAAGAGTGAAGCTGGTGAAGTCATTGACTTTGAAGCATTATAGACTAAATATGTTCCCACTTGTAGGTCTGTGCACATTTTTGACAAATATAGGAAAAGGTTAATGTTTTCCTTCAAGGAAGGGTAGCTAATATTGGGATTTCTTGATTCAGTGGGGTTTGTATCAAAGAAGTATTTGGCCAGGGCATTCGGAGAACCCGCAGGGAGTTGCTTGCTGCAGACGAGAATATGACCCCACGGCTGTGGATACGCTGATGGCTGCTAGTTTTAACGTGTTTTGTCATTACGTGATCCTTTGCAAGATGGACTTGGTGAAGCAGTACCTGGGAGTGCTGTCACGTACTGAGGGACACTGGCGGGGCTGTCAGGCTCATCTGCAACCCTCCTCTGGCCTTAGTTTCCTCAGCTCTCGAATAGAATAGAGATAATATTTACTACTTCACAAAGCTATCGTGAGGATAAAACAAGATCATGTATATGAAAACCCTTAGGAAAATCTTCAAGCATATACGGAGAAATGTAAAAGTATGGCTGTTGCATTTCTGCTTTTCTGGAAAGTAGAGCCTCTTTCCCCCTTCTCTATCTATAAGCACAGGAGGTGAGCACTGTTCGAGTCCCCGGTTGACAAATGGGGAAAATGAGGCACAGAGAAGTTAAGTCATTAACTGCCCAAAGTCTCGTAATTCCTCAGTGGCCAGGCCAGGATTTAGGCGTGTGTGGCTCTGTTCATGGTGGCACTGGAAACGCGGTGGCTTGGTCAGGCCAAAAAGTCAGTAAGTGTTTCCCTATTAAAAGAATAAACAAATGAACAGGACACGGTGCACAGGTGTTTGTGCCCCTCGGTACACACGCTGGAGCCAAGTGAGCTTGGAGAGAGAGAGAGAAATGGGGCTTGGAGGGTTGCTGAAGAGCCGGGAATTTCTGGGTGAAGAGTTTACAGCTTCAGTTGAAGAGGGGCAGTCAGTGGTTTTAATTTTGCTCTTTTAACTTGATACCCCATAAGGCATATCCCTGATTGTCTGACATGAGACTATGTAAATTTTCCATCTCTCTTTTAGTATTGCAGGGCGAAAGGCAACTGCGGCCAGCAGTGTGGAATGTGTTCTCCCTTGGGATAAAGGATGCTCTAGCGGCTTTTTTCTCGGCCATAAGAGTATAACACAGAAAATCTTTCTATACTTACGGACACATGAAGGGGACAATCTTTAAATCACAGCACTGATTACAACACCTTGGGCCTTGCTTCTCCTCCTCAGTAACTGTATTTACATCAGAGGAAGAAAAATGATTCAGTAGCATTTTGTAAAAGCCATTGAACAATAACAGACACAATTTAAGTAGTATAAAGTTAGATTCACGAATGTTCTCATTAGTGATGTTTGTCTCATAGAAATTTGTAGGCATTTATTTTAAGAAGTAAATTTTCTATACAAAATGTAATTAGAGAAATGTTCTCATTTTAACTCATTGAAAGAATGTTTTACAAAGAGTACATGTACGCCCCGGGGCTGGGGGCAGGGTGGGCCTTCTGAATCTGCAAAGTGCATGTGCCTGGGAAAACGAGACACGGTAATAAAAGTGAGTGGTTGACTTGTCAGATAAAATTTATTGTATGAAGGTATGTAACTCAAAACCTTCCTACCCAGAATTCCTGGTGGATTGCCAAAAGTGTGCTTGAAGCATGGCATTAGGAAATCAAAAATATGTAGTTCAGTAGGAGCCAATAGGCCTTTATGGGCATCTCCTCTTCAAAGGAAGGTATTTTTCTGAAATGTAAAGGATTCTTTCAAGGGGATCATGCAGACATCTGCAATAATTCCTTTACATGGCATCGTTATTAAGTTTCTTGAATTCCAGAACAGATTCAGGGTGACTGAAAAATTGATGAAAAATTCCAAGGACTGCAAAAGAGCGTAGAGTACAAATCCCTGGGCTCTTTAGCCCCCACGACCAGACTTGGTACCCTTTGCACCCATCTGCCTCCTCTCACGGACCCACAGGCGGCAGGGTGCAGCCGGCACTATGCAGCCAGGACTTGGGAGCTGGTAGAGAGCCCAGCAGCAGCAGGACAGGGGGAACGAGGGTTGTTTATGGAGGAGGCCACCGTGGGCAACATCTGCTGTGGCACTGCCTCCTGTCTAATCAGGGATGGCTCGAAATAATTAAATCAACCACTCACGATGCAGTGGGTGACCCACCGGAGTCTGCTCAAGTCTGAGTGATGCTAAGATTAATGGCACCATTATCAGGAGCTCGCACAACACTTTCAAAATGTCTCATCAGCCATTTTCACAGCCACAAGCTGTCGTTTTTGTAATGGAAACAGAAATGTCACACATCACAAGATGGATTTCTCTATGGAAATAGCAACGCGTCTTCCAAAGGGTTTACTTTTAATCTAGGTGATCATTATTAGGAAGGGGCATTGAACAGAACTGCCTTTGCCTAGAAGTCAAGAGGAATCAGAAAATACGCCTATGTATAGGCGAGGATAGGCTCGCGCCTTTTATATATTAATAATTTGGCAGAGCATAGAGGGATAAACAGATGAAATGCAGAATAGGAAATCATTAATTCTATCCCCACCTCTGCTTTAGAGGTGGTTGGGTGTAGGCAGGTCCGTAAGTCCAAGGCTTAATTTTTTCATGTGTAAAAGCCATCAATTCTGTATTCTAAGAAATTGTGGAATGAAATGATTGAGGCACTAATGGAAGAGTGTTTCTAAATGATGCTGGAGTTATTGCATTTAGATATTCAAACACCCCAAGTGTTATGATTATATGTGCGTGTATAGACATGCATGTGTATGCGCATGTGTCTGCATGTGTATGTGTGTGTACACACAGGCGTTCACACACGCATATGTAGCTTAGTGTTGGCAGAGGCTTTTGGCGTCTGAGGGAGACAAAGCGGCTTTTGGACAAAGTGGAGCTGGCCTGCGGCAACGTCCCTCTGGTCACACACGTGTGAGCCTGTGCTCATTATTATCTAGGGTCTGTGCTGGAATACACAGTGGCCAAAACTATCAGAAAAACAAAAGAGTGGGCTATGGTTCTAGATATTTTAATGTGCTAGATTAGACTAATAGTAAGAGAAACAGAGCAAACTTACTGCTCTGGTTTTGGGCTGGAAAGCAAATTTCCTTGCAGGGCCTCGCACGGGCGGGCCGCTGGGTCGCTGGGTGGGAGCTGCGAGCTAGGAGTCCCCTCATCAGGGCACACGTCGTCTGCGAGTTAGACCATGGCAGCTGATGCCAGTTTTTAACTGGGCGAAGGTGTGGTGCACAGAGAAGGTTTGAAATCAATTTCGGATCTGTTTATTATGGCCAATGCCCTGTGGCCACTTCCAGATTAGGGATTTCCGCGTCTGTGCAGCACACGGCCCCGTGTCGCTTTGGACGGGCTCTGCCGGAAATTGCACTCTCCTCTCCATTTGTCTTCTCTGTCCTTCCCTTCTTTCTGGTAAGTTCGTCAAGTATGGTGCAGCACCTAATGCTGGGTGGAAAAAGAAAACAGTGTGATCTAAGTTGTCCCCTGTTCCCCTGCCCTCTCCCCCCAAATGTTTTTCGTTATTTAAAATAAATAAGAAATGCCTCCTGACCACCTGAGACCGGCTTTGGGATGCCCTCCCACCTCGATTCCACAACAATCTGTGCGAATTTCCTCCTTTGTGCTCTTTATTTGTGTACGTGACTCTGACTTCCACACTGGACTGCCAGCTCCCGGAGTACCGATGTCTCTCCCAGACTTGCTATTTCCAGCAAAGTCTTTGTTCTCTTTGCCATGGGGAACGCAACAGATACCTGTTAAATTACCTGAAGAAATGAGGGTGCAGCTGCAAACAGTGTAAGAGGCAGTTGTCCATTGCCAGGAAAGTTCCTTATGTGGACGGGATGTCTATTGTAATACAGATCTCTCGGTGGGAATTATGCTTATGCCGGTCATTCACTGGGATTTTTAGAGACAAGGGACGGTGAGGCGAAGTTGGATGAGCCGGGAGAGGGCTGAGTTCAAGAGTCCTCCCTGCCCCGCCGCCTCTGCCTTCCCCAGGACACCCTTCCTCGCATTCTTTGTATGGCTCTGTTTTCTGTCATATATCTATTATTTTTAGCACCCACAAGCCTTTGTTCATGTCTTCTCCGCTCCATCGCCAATTTCTCACCCTGAATCCAAAGCTGATGTCCTCACAAGGACAGGGAGCCGCCTGGGCGCGACTGCAGGCCCACACCGGACACGGCCACGCGCTCAGGTAGCCCCATTCACTGTCCGTCCCTGCCCTGCCTGTCCCCCACGCGCCTACGCGCGCCAGCCTGCGCTGGCGTCCGCGCCCTTCCTGCACGTTGCCCCTGCCCGCAGGGGAATGACAGACAGTTGAGAAGCTGTGCCCCTGACCACGAGATGCCACTGTGGTCTTGCCTGTGGCAAGGTTCCTCACGCCCACGGGTAAAAGGACTGTTTAAAACCGCCACTTACTGGGTGCACACTATATGCCAGACACATCTTGGTGCCTTAAATGCATTATCTCATGTAATCTACACAGGCATCCTTTCAAAAGTGAGAAAATGGAAACTTAAGGAGGCTGTGTAACCTTCCCAGGGACAGATCTGTAAATGAGAAGTCCAAAACCAGCGCTGTCAGGCCCCGAAGCTTGAGATTTTTGCAATGGGCAAAACCCCTTTTCTCTTCTAGGTATTTCTTCCTACTGGAAATAAAATACTTGGCCTATTATTGAAAACTCTATTTAGTGATGTATATTTCTTTGACTTACATATAATCAATAAAAATTTAATATTGACACTAATATTGAACAGCTTACATTGTTAAATTTTAAAAATTTTTTACAAATTTGAGTGTATCTATTTACATCTTATTGCCCAACTAGATTTAGCAAATAATTCTCTTTGATTTTTTTCCCCAAATTCTCATAACCTAAAACATTTTGATCTTTTATTAGTCTAGAAGTTCACAATTTCAAAAGAGCAATGTTGGAATTGGGAAGCTAAAAAGTTTGGGGAGAGGGATAAATTGGGTATGCCAGAAAATATGGCCAATATTCGTTTATCTATTGAAACAGGTTGAATACTCTGTTTCTTTGCATAAATACTGACCAAAAATAATTATTGCTGCTTGAATGTAGCAGCAATAATTCTTTTTCTTGCCATTTTGCTACTAATAGAAAACAGGCTTTGAGCAGTTACTTTTTTCCAAACACTTTTTTGTGATGGATTTTTTAATGTATTTGTCTCAGTTTGGGTTGTAGAATCAGCTCTCTGTTCAAATCCAAGGTCACCTGTTTGCTTGGTACAAGACCTTGACTAGTCACATCATTTCTCTGTGCTGCAGTGTTTTTATTTATCTCATAGGGCTGTTGTTTGGCTCAATGAAATCATTTAGAACAGTGTTTGATACATTGTACTAGCTCAATGTATATCACTATGTGTATTATTTGAATCACAAAAGCTGGATATTATTGGGTAATCAATGATTTATATGTTCATCCTAGTTAGGAATTTTGGCCATTCGGATGTATAAAATTTAAAATATACTGCTGGAATCCAAAATCAGTTTCATTTACTAATGGTTAGTAATAAAGGCACAATGTGTTCCTTATCCAAGTAGCTTATTTGCTTACAATGTAAAGAGTGACTTGTTTATTTTTCTTCTTTGCTGTGTGTGTGTGTGTGTGTGTGTGTATGTGTATATAAAAATTACCAAATGACTTAGTCTCATGTGAAATGTGAGTGTGCTACAGAAACTGAGTTCTAACGTAGGAATGTATTTAACGCTCTGAAATCACGGGTTGGCCAATTTGTTCCTTGCGACCAGGAGGGAACTCTCCACCTCTCTCCACCACAGAGAGCAGAGTGGAGAGCAGCCCTTTGTCCCAGGCCAGCATGCGCTGTGGTGCTGGGCTGCTGGTGACTTGCTGAGGCCACCCACGTCCAGAGAAGCACACTGGGAGTGAATGTAACTTAAGAACCTGGAATAAGCCAAGCAGCATTAAAAACACTTAGCTTAAGGGACTTTCTGAATGATTCCATCCTATGGTTTATTCCCAGGACTTCCCTGAATCCGAAACTACGCAGCCAAAGCTGGAATATGGACAAGGGTGGGTGTGGAGGGAGGGTGGCGAGGACCCCCGCCAGAGATAAAATTACAGGGGCAACGTACTTCCCCATGTCGTAGCACACTGTTACCGGGGGGCCGGAGTCCGGAGTTGTGCGTGGGGTACTGGTTAGGCTGTGACAAGAATGTGAAGTTCAGACATTTCTACCTCGTGCGTGTTGAGGAGAAACAATAGCATATATCATCTTAGCCTGTTGGTCACAGTGACTGTTTTTTAAAATAAATCAGTGGGAATACCAACTAAGGAGGGATGAATGATTGCTAAGTGCATTGTGCTCTTTAACCAAAATTGAGCTCAGGCCGTTAATCTGAAATCTGAAACCTAGGTTTACATTACATATTGCAAGATACTTTTCTTTTTGTATAAATTGAAGATGTACAACATGATGTCTTTGTGTAGAAAGAAAAATACTGTATGATCTCACTTATATGTGGAATTTTAAAAAAATGTTGAATACATAGAAACAGAGTAGAAAGGTGGTTATGGGGGTGAGAGGCGGGAGGAAATGGGGAGATGCAGGTCAAAGGTTACCAACTTGCCGTTGCGGAGGATAAATAAGCCTGGAGAGCTAATGCACCACAGGAGACCTGGAGTTAATAACACTATGCTGTAAATTGAAAATTTGCCAGATTCTTTTCAGTGTCTTAAGAAAAAAGTTTTCCCTATGATAGGGTTAAAAAAGGAATTTTAGGAAATAATTTTGGCTAATGCTTTCCTAACCCGAAGTTTCTTTGATACTGGCTTCTATCTGATTCCATTTCAAGCAGTTGCATTACTACCATTTTGGATAAAGCATTTACATGTCATCAAGAAGTGGCTTGGAACGGGAAATCAGCCCTGATAGCCACAGATAGAAGCTGTTGTGAGCTCTGAGTGGATTTGAGCCCACATGCCTGGACATGTTTTATTTTGCACTAAATCAGGAAAAGAGGTTTGTTTGTATACTTCAGTGAACATGCACTAGGTTTTAGGGAACTGTTAATCTCCTGGCCTTCTGGGATTATTTGGTCATTCATTACAGGTATCAAAGCAGAAACTAAATTCTGCTGCATTGTGAAGCTTGGCCCATTCAATTGGAAAAATCTTAATGATCAAGAAACCATGTGTTTTTACTCAGATATGTTTTATGACATAGCTGTAAAATCTTGTCTCAAATAGACCTACCACAGCCTTGCATTGTTTCACAGACAGTAATAGGGCTTGCTTCTAAAATGCCTTTGTAGTAAGTCAAAAACACTGAAGAAAACTAGAGAGCTTCGCACAGGAATTATTTATGACTTTTTTATTACTAACGCTAAGGACCTTGAAAAACACCGTGCAAGCCCAAGTGTTAGCTTCGAGTCTGTGGAAATTCTAGCAATGGGTGTGTGGCAGCCACAGGGCTGTGCAGAGACAGCCCGCCTGGGTCACTGTTAGCAACTGTGTTTAAAGGTTTCTTACTTGGCACAAATGAAGTTCCGGAAGGATTAAAGTGTGATAGGCTGGCTATCAATGTAGACATTGTATTTTCGTAACATTTGACGGAGAAAAAGGACTAAATTGTTGTTTTGACTCAGATTGTCTTCCACAGAGAAAACAAAAATTTAAAGGCATACCATGGAAGTTGCAGAATTCTTCTCTTAAGGAGAGAAAGTTCTGTTAACTATGACCAAGTAAACATATTAATCAAATAAAAGATTAACACAATTAAGCAACATATGACATTTTTAAAATGTGATATGATTTTATAACTCTTTGCCTCTTATCTTCCCTATCAATTCACCATCATTGATTTTCTCAAGAAATTCTCAAAAATTTTCCTCCAGATCAGGAACTAGAATGACTACTCACAGATGGTCTTTAGCTGCTGACTTTAATTTTCGACTTTTGATTCACGTAAAGCATGATCTGGTCTTTATTCCTAACAAAACGCTGTAAAAATTATTTTATGCATTTATCCCCATTTTCAACACTATGTCAGATCTTATTTGATAACTAATGAGATTACGGGGTTGGCACGTGATAAATGCCAAAACGTGCGCAGCCCTTAGCATGGTGCCTGGCACAGAGCTGGGGTCACTACCTGTTTTGAGCGACTATCCCATGCATACAATTATTTTTACAGCGTTTTGTTTTGGTATCTGAGCAGAGTAAAAGTGAAGCTGATCCTGTCTCAGAAAACGTCTTTGTGGCATTTTCCCAGTAACAACTGAGGTTTTAGGAATAAAGACCAGATCATGCCTTACATGAATCAATGTAAGAAAATCAATGATGGTGGTTTATTAAAAAATGCAGGATAAAAGTGCCTTATTTAATTGTACCGAAGTATAAAGCCTTTGTCTTTCTCCCACGCTCCCTCAACTGTTCGTGGTATTTTCTGTTTGCTATTTGATGTCGCACTCTCTCGCACACAGGGACGATCCCTGAGCAAATGCAGAGCCTCGCAGGTGCCCAGGAACATGGCCCCCACTTGTTACCCTCCTGCTAGCCTCGAGACCCATGTGCATCCCCCTTGCCACGGGCCTGCAGTCCCAAGCCATGGTGGTTGGGCAGCCTACGAGTCTGGCAGCTTCCATGCCGTATGCACTAGCAGCCTGACTGCCTGTGCAGAGTCACCTGCTGCACAGGCAGTGGCACCGCTAGGTGTGATGAGGATGGCTGCTGCAGCAACGGCCACTGTGTGGGCCAGGAAGTGGGAGGCCAGGTGTGTCCTGGGGCGACCACAGTGGGAGGTGGGAGAGCAGGCGGCTGGAAACCAACCTGGGGAGACGGGGAAGCCAGGGAGAAGGACCCATGTGAGCTGAGGCTCTCAGCTGCCCCACCCCATGCTCCACTGTCCCATGGAACTTCGCTTATAAAAATTACCTTTCACTGAGTATTTTCCACATGCTTAGCATATGTTATTTCATTTAATTCTCAAACTAATTCTATGTAGGGCCTGCTACATAATTTGCAGCTTAGTGCAAAATGAAAATGTGGGACCCCTTGTTTAAATTTTTACGAGTGCAGGTATAGTCTCTCCAACCATACTCTGATTTCCTTGAGAGCCGAGGTTCTAATGCCTGCTAATTTTCCTGCTTCCTATTTGTCTAGGTCAGAGCTACTCCCGATATACAGCTATTGTAGGGGTAAAAAATGCTGTGTCAGAAGTTTTTAAACTAAAGCCTGTGGGAATACTTCATAAGAGCTAGGAACTGCCTGAAATAGTAAAAAAATTGTGTGTGATTTTGTAGAGACTTTTTTTTTTTTAACAATCTATAAATTTCATCATTTTCTGAGAGGGCCATATGACTCGGAAAAGATTAAGGATCAGTGCATTTAAGCTTTAAGAAAGAACAAAGTCAGATCATGAGCAGCGAAGAGAGAGAGCTCATCAGAACCACGTCTCCCCTTGCTAGGGAAGGGTTGAGGAGCGAAGTTTCACTAAACATCCCCTTCATTATTCAGAAATGGAAGACTGCAGTGAAATTCAGTTTATCATTTCTCAGTCAAATAATTCACATCTTATTAAAAATATTATTTTGCTCTTAAATCTCATTATTTAAAAATAAGAAAATTATCTTAGATTCCTTTGTAAGACATTGTATGTAAGACAGCAATTCCAGCATCCATTTTCCTGTGCTATTTGTGTAGAGCAGAAAATGGGGTTATATACCAGGTGTTACCGGAACTTCTAATTAAATGGCACTGCTCTGGGGAAGCTGGACTGCGAGATCTGTGGCCATGAGCTGCAATTGTAAATATCATTAACACTGAAGTGAGCATTCCAACAACCATGCACACATCCTTTTGACTTTCACTGGAAATGCCTTGCATTTTTATGTAGTAAAAAACAAAGATAGTATCATTTGGGCAACATGGCTATTTTAATTATATAATTTTATTAATTTTAATTGCATTAAATTACATTTGATTGCATCATCATGGACTAATCATGTTTGATATGCCTAGTAAAATGTTAAAGTTTCTTTTTAGAAAGTTTTCATAGTATTGAAACCCAGAGTTCTGTGACTATTGGAGCAAGATGATAGAATCACCTAAAAAAGTTTTTAAATGTTTAATTTTGATTGAAAATATATGAGATTTGTTTTCTGCATCGTGTTGCAATAAGTGAACCTGTGATTTCAATGACCATTCTTATTTCCTGCGTTGCTCACAGCTCTGTCACACTTCCGATCCTTAAAAGAACTGTCTTCCTTTCTGGAATATTTTGGAAATGGTGTAGGAAGCTGATGTTTGCTCTTATCTGCCATTTTTATACTATCCTTACTCTGAAGGGAAATCAAGCACTTTTTCATTCCTCAAACAGAAGAAAACCCGAGGCGAGAGTCTGAGAAGTATGATCAGCGCAGCTCAGTGGGTCATTCCATCCAGAACTTCTTTGCTCACTTGATAGCCTTTGCACAGAGGTTTACAGACAATTCCCGGATGTCGTCTCCAAGTTCGGATTCTATTTCATGATTTCATGTGGGTTTGCCTTTCAACAAATCCTGCTGTGACCCTGAGCTCAAGTTACCCAACTCAAAAAAAGAAAAATTAAAAATAGAGTTGATGAAGAACAGCAGCATTTACCTTTGAAAAAGGTATATAATCAGAGATAGAGTCACAGCATTTGCCTCAAAATTCTACATTCTAATTAGAGATAATATAATTAGAAATAAGTCATTTTCATTGATATTTCTAGATATGTTATTATACCAAAGAAAATTATAACTGAGTCCTAAAAGATATTTTTAACATCTTATTTTGAAATAAATTTAAATTTACAGAAAAGTTGCATGTACTTGTCATGTAGCCTCCCATAATTTTAACATTTTACATAACCACAGTACAATTATCAAAACTAATACATTATCATTGGTACCACATTATCAACTAAATACGGATTTTATTAGCTTTTTCCCCATTTTTCTACTAATGTCCTTTTTTCTGTTCCAGGGAACTCACACTGAGCTTGGTCTTGCTTTTGTCTTTTATGACCTTGATGCTCAAGGTGTACTGGTCAATTATTTTATAGAATGCCTTCTGATTAGGCTTTTTCTATGTTTTTTCATTATTGAATTGAAGTTATACATTTTTTGGCAAGAAGGTCACAGAAGCGATGTACCTTTCTTAGTGCATCATATGAGGGGCAGATACTGCTGGGATGTTTTATTAGCAGTGATATTAACTTCGATCCTTAGTTGAGGTGGTGTCTGTGGGTTTTTCCATTATAAATGTACTCTTTTCCATTTATAATTAATTGATAAGTGTCTTGGGGGAGATACTTTAAGACTATACAATGATTTTGCTCCTCCTCAAAAATGCCACTCATGTCCTTTGGTGAATCTTGCCTGCAACAATTATTACTGCGACGTTCTAATGTCGATTGTATATTTTCTACATTCCTTCTATATTCATCCACTGGAATTCTATTACGTAAGGAAGAGCTCTCCCTCTTCTCTATTTATTAATATTTTTAATTGTTTACTTATATCAGTATGTTGGCGCCATTTATTTTATTCCATGGGCTGTACTAGTATTTATTTTTTTGCCCAAACTATTCCAGCTGTGGCCATTGGAAGCTCTTTCAGGTTGTCTTCTGTGCCTTCTTAAGATGCCCCCATTCTGTCCAAAGCACTTTCTCAATCTGGCGCCATAAGATGCTCCGGATTCACCTTGTGTTTTCCCCACCCATATCTTGGAACCAACTGCTTCAGAGAGCCCTGATAGATGTTAAAATAATGATTCAACTTAGTTTGGGAACCACTTGATGATAATAGGTACTAGTGATTGATAATGCTCTATGTGCTATCATTTCTTTTAAGCCTAGAAAGATCACAGGAAACTCCTGCAAGTAACTGTGATTATTTGCCATTTTGCTGATGAGAAAACAAGCTAAGGAAAAGAGGAAGTAATTGCCCAATATCTTACACTCATAAAGGAAGGTGCTGGAATTGCCGTGGAACTCTTCCAAGCTTCAATGCCTGATTCCTCTCACCTCTCCTGAACTGAAACAAAATATCGGAAACTACTATTGTCGATTTATTGACTGGCTAATATTTAACAATAGTGAAAGACAGAGTAAAATAGTTTTGCCAAAACCAGGATGCCAGTTCTCTTTTTTATGAAAAAATCTTCAATTTTGACCAAACATGCCCCATCTTCATCTGGAATAGAAAGTGGTGAAGATTGAGTTCAAGTTTGAAATTATAAAACAATCAGAAGGAAATATACTTAAGTCACAAGAGAAATATTTCTGGTGACAAGAGTATACCCAAACACAGAGAAATATTTTTATACTGAAGTTAGGGAGAAGCAAAAAAGGGGGAAATGAGACTTTTTATTCCCACTAAGCACTACCATTTTTGAAAACTCCAAGTTTCATCCATAGCCTATATACTATGAAGACTGGTAAATTCATGCAAAAAGAAATGTTCTTTGGACTACCATAAGTTTTTCTTACCCATTTTCCTTTGATTGGGTAACAGATGACAGTTCATAATAGAATAACAGGCTATGGTAACACGGAAAAAAACATAAAATTTAACATTTATGTATTTCCAACTCCTAGTCACATGTCAGGGGGATTTAAAAAGGATTAAGTGAGAAATTTATAGCTTTGTACAATCACATTTACAGCAATAAAAGCTTTCAAAAAGATGAAAAATGGAAAAATTACAATGTCAGATTCTTTAGGTCCATAATCTGCTGTAGGGAAGAACTACCTTGAATGCATATGTGCATACATAGAATCAGTTTCTGGGAACAGGGAGGTTGAAGTGACAGAAGACAAGTCTGCGTTCTCACTATTCGAGGAAGGAAAGACAACTTTGTACAGTGTGGCAAACGAATAACAGGAGATCCACGTGTAGAACTTCACATCCAAGTTTCATTTCTGAGTTAAATGTATGATTTGATAAATTCCAGAACTTTCCACCATTTCCTTATGTGACTTTGAAACCAGCGGCCAAAATAAAAACAGCAGGCAACTGACAGTTATTGAGTAGTTATTGGGGACGTCTTTTCTTCAGGACAACATATATTGAATCATGAAAAAAATGCATACCTGAGTAGATAAGGTGAATTTTCTGCTTTTAAGGTACCTTACAAAACAGATAAACTGTAGGAGGTAGATAGATTATATATATATCTTACACAATGGAGTCATGCAGATATACATTGTGTGCTTATATGTATGTACACATAAAATTTAACATACAGTGAATATATATGTGTATATGCATACTTTATCCATACTTGTATATATTGTACTTTACATATATTGTTATCAATTACCTTTGAGAGATAATCATATAATATTTATGTATATCGTTTATATACCATATATATGAAAATATAATAATATATTTCTATCTCTTATAAATATGTATACATTATAGATTTATGGATATAAATATTTTATATGTATATTGTCACTTGTATGTGAAAACTAATTGATAGCTAACATTTTGATGCACAGTTCTTTAAAAAGCAATGATGCTTTTGCCCAGTACTGGAAAACTGATACTTAATTTTCTATTTTTGCTTCCACCAAAATGAAAAAGAAAGAACTATGACAATTAAGGTGTGATTTGAAGAAATCTTAATTAATATTTATGGTTTTCCTAATACAAAAGTTGCATATGTTCCCACCTCTGTGCAGAGCAGAGGTCTGCAGACTTGTCCTTGCAAAGAAGGCACACACACCTTAGGGTTGTGTGGGGCCAAGGGAAGACAGTGGTGTGGTGGGAGAATAAAAAAGTATTTTAATGGCTGAAACAAGAAAAGAACCTCTTTTGGTTTAGAAAACACCTTGAAGAGTCATAACCTTAGTGTGATGGGAGAGCAGAGGGAGATATCAAGGCCCCAGGACAGTAATGAGGGGATGGTAGTGCAAGAGGCTGTTTAAAGGGGGAGTGAACCAGAGCCTGGGAGAAAGGGGAGGGAGGCAGGAGGTGGCTGCACTGCCATGGCAGTCTGCTGCTTGTGCTAGTGAGAAACTGTCAAATGACTTTTAAAAAAGGAGCAACTATCATTTGAATTTTATTTGTTGGATGTTCACCAATCTTATGTCAGCAAGAATAGGAAAGTGAGCCAGAGACTAGAAACTAAGAACCAGGGATTCGCAGGGATCTGGAAGAATGATGGAGACAATGACATGGGGGTTTTGAGCCAATTTTAGCAAAATCTCAGACCAATATCAAGCACTGAATTGAAGCAGCAATAAAAAATCTTCCAATTAAAAAAATCCTCTGACCAGATGGATTCACATCTGAATTTTACCAAACCTACAAAGAAGAACTGGTACCTCTACTGCAGAAATTATTCCACACTGTTGAGAAGGATAGAATCCTCCCCAACTTGTTCTATGAAGCCAGGATCACTTTGATACCAAAGCAAGGAAATGACACAACAATAAAAGAAAACTACAGACCAATATACCTTATGAATATAGATGCAAAAATTCTCAATAAAATCTTAGCATACCAAATTCAAATGCACATCACAAAAATAATTCATCATGACAAGGTGGGCTTCATCCCAGATATGCAAGGATGGTTTGACATATGCAAAGCTATAAATGTAATTCACCATATGAATAAAAGCAAAAACAAAGACCATATGACCCTTTCAATAGATGGAAAAAAGGTATTTGACAAAATTCAGTGCCATTTTAGGATAAGAACTCTTAACAAAATAGGCATAGATGGGACATACTTTAAAATTATGAAAGCCATGTATGACAAACCCACAGCCAACATCATACTGAACAGGGAAAAATTGAAAACATTCCCACTTAGAACTGGAACCAGACAAGGTTGCCCATTATTTCTGCTCTATTCAACATAGTGTTGAAAGTCCTAGCCAGAGCAATCAGACAAGACAAGGAAATCAAGGGTATCCAAAGTGGGACAGAAGATGTCAGACACTCACTCTTTGCTGATGATATGATATTATATCTAGAAAACCCAAAAGATTCAACCAAGAGACTCCTGGAATTGATAAATGATTTCAGCAAAGGCTCAGGATATAAAATCAATGCACACAAAACAGTAGATTTTATATATGCCAGTAACAGTCAAGAATCAAATCAAAGACTCAATACCTTTCACAATATCATCAAAGAAAATAAAATACTTAAGAATATATTTAACTAAGGAGGTGAGAGATCTCTATAGGGAGAGCTACAAAACACTGAGAAAAGAAATTGCAGAAGATGTGAAGAGATGGAAAACCATATCATGCTCATGGATCGGGAGAATCAATATTGTTAAAATGTCTATACTACCCAAAGTGATCTATAGAGTCAATGCAATCCCTATTAAAATACCAACATAATTTTTCACAGATCTATAAAAAATAATTCTACCTTTTGTATGGAACTAGAGAAGACCCTGTATAGCCAAAGCAACCTTAAGCAAAAAGAACAAATTAGGAGGCATCTATCTACCAGACTTCAAGCTGTACTACAAGAGTACAGTAACCAAAACAGCAGGATGCTGGCACAAGAACAGAACCACAGACCAATGAAACAGGACTGAGAACCCAGACATAAAACCATCCTCATATTGCCATCTGATCTTTGACAAAGCAGACAAAAACATACACTGGGGAAAAGAATCCCTATTCAATAAATGATGCTGGGAAAATTGGATAGCCACATGTAGAAGATTGAAACAGGATCCACACCTCTCACCTCTCACAAAACTCAACTCATGATGGATAACAGACTTAAACCTA
Organism: Lepilemur ruficaudatus; assembly: GCA_963574885.1. NCBI lineage: Eukaryota > Metazoa > Chordata > Mammalia > Primates > Lepilemuridae > Lepilemur > Lepilemur ruficaudatus. The sequence continues at coordinate 25,484 of CAUYRT010010004.1, forward strand.
AGGCATGAAACCATAAGAATTTGAAAAGAAAATGTTGGAAAAACTCTTGTAGACATCGACATAAGCAAAGAATTTATGAAGAAGACCTCAAAAGCAATCACAGCAACAACAAAAATAAATAAATGGGACCTGATCAAATTAAAAAGCTTTTGCATAGCCAAGGGAACTATCTTTAGAGTGAACAGACAACCTATAGAATGGGAGAAAATATTTGCATGCTACATATCCAATAAAGGGCTGATAACTAGAATTTGTATAGAACTCAGGAAAATCAACAAGAAAAAACCAAACAACCCCATTAAAAAGTGGGCAAAGGACATGAACAGAAACTTTTCAAAAGAAAACAGACTAATGCCCAACAAACATGAAAAATTGCTCAACATCTCTAACCATGAGGGAAATGCAAATCAAAACCACAATGAGATATCACTTATCTCCAGTGAGAATGGCCTTTATCAAAAAGTCCCAAAACAATAAATGTTGGCGTGGATGCAGAGAGACAGCAGCACTCATACACTGCTGGTGGGACTGCAAACTAGTACAACCTCTGTGGAAAGCAATATGGAGATACCTTAAAGAGATACAAATAGATCTACCCTTTGATCCAGCAATCCCATTACTGGGCATCTACCCAAAAGAACAAAAGACATTGTATAAAAAAGACATCTGCACTCGAATGTTTATAGCAGCACAATTCACAATTGCAAAGATGTGGAAACAACCCAAGTGCCCATCAATACATGAGTGGATTAATAAAATATGGTATATGTATACCATAGTGAAGGCTTTTTTAAAGAATGGGTGGGTGTCAGTGAACACAGCAGGCTGCCTTGTGGGAGAGTGGCTGAGGAGTTGAGTTTATGTGGAAAGATACAAAACATATCTATGCTGTGATTTCACCCATGAACAGAGGAAAAACCAACATTTATTGAACTTGAATCTGTGCTAGGCACCATGGTATTACCTTATTTAACTCTCCCACAATGCAGTGATGCATGTTTTACTATTCGGGCTGCTTAACCTGCTCGAAGTTGCTTACAAGCAGCACAAACAGGATTCAAACCACGATGGTCTGACTCAAAGCCTTCAGTGTTAATGACTATGCTACAGCTGTATAGAGTTTGGACAAGCATACAAAGATAGTTAAGCAGGATTGCAGAGTATGTGTTTTCATTTTGATCAGTCTCAATCGTGTTATAAAATTTTGGAAAGAAATAAGAGTTTTGTTTAATTAATATTTACACTTTTCTCCATTAACTTAAAAAAGTATTGAAGTAGTCTTCCCCTCCACCACAAAAAAATGGTTTTTTAAATATAACTTAATTTCTTACCAAACCCTTTTGTGTTTAATTTTATCAAAGTGTTTAATTAAATCAAAATGTAATGTACATCTATTCAAAAAGTACTATCAAGGTGATAATTAAAAACATAATTCTCGGCCGGGCGCGGTGGCTCACGCCTGTAATCCCAGCACTCTGGGAGGCCGAGGCGGGTGGATAGCTCAAGGTCAGGAGTTCAAGACCAGCCTGAGCAAGAGCGAGACCCCGTCTCTACTATAAAATAGAAAGAAATTAATTGGACAACTAAAAATATATGTAAAAAATTAGCCGG